>VXAV01002036.1:0-66705 GCA_013399715.1 Alectura lathami | reverse complement strand
TTTTTTTTGTGGATTTGGTTCTCTCAGCAATTACCAATACTCCTGGAAATAGCTGTGCTTCGACCATTCCTTACGTCTGCACTTGAATATCTGGGGGAGGAGAGCAGGAGGGGGCTCGAGACCATCCCACCCCTGCGCTCTCTGCGAGGCGTTGGTTTGTTTTTCCCCATCTCAGCCACAAAGGGGAAAAACACAACCCCCGGCCTCAGGCACTTTAACTGCACTCTGAGCTTCAGCGTTTCAAGGGGGAGATAAAAACAAGCAGGCAAATTTCATGGTTGTGTAACGAGGCCAGGAGCAGCACGGGCAGACGAGGCGGTGACATTTATGGGGTGGCCACTGGGAGGGGGACGGAGATGGGGGTCCCCTGCTCGCGGGCCTGCATGCAGGCACCCCTGGGATCATGCAGCTCCTGAGCGCCCTCATCTAGCTCTCCTCTACCCCATTACTTTCTTATTATTATTGTTTTATTTTTAAAATGTGGTTTCTGAGTTGCAGATGTGTAGAACCCCATCCGTCTCCCTGCTTTCTGCCCCCAGGTCCCGGCTGGCCGATTTCCACACCAATTGCCAAGCCTCCTTCCAGTCGCTGACCAGCTGCCCCGGGGACAACTACCAGGCGTGCCTGGGCTCCTACGCCGGGCTCATCGGTGAGTGCTGGGAGCAGACAGCTCCCTCTGGCCACAACCCCACCCCCGAGCCTTCACCCCTATTCCTCTTCCTCGCCGGGCACAGGTTTCGACGTGACGCCCAACTACGTGGACGCCAGCACCGCCAGCATCACAATATCGCCTTGGTGCTCCTGCAAAGGCAGCGGCAACCTGGAGGAGGAGTGCGAGAAGTTCCTCCGGGACTTCACCGAGAACCCCTGCCTCCGTAAGCCGCTCCCCTCCCCTCCCTCCCTGCCCGCCCCATTCCCACGTTCCCCCGTAAGCATCTCCTCCCGCACCCAGGAAACGCCATCCAAGCCTTCGGCAACGGCACCGACGTGAACCTCTCCCCCAAGCACCCCTCGCTCCCCGTCACCGTGCCGCCCAAGATGGAGAAAATCCCTGCCCTGCCGGACGACATCAACGACAGCAACACCATGTACGACACGAGCGTCATCACCACCTGCACCTCCATCCAGGTAGGAGCCCAGCCCGCTCCCTGCTGCACAGGGGGGATGCAGTTTGCAATGTCACCCTTGGGCAGCCTCTAATTAGATCCGGCATGCTCGAGTGATCACCTCAGCTCTTCCCTGGCTGTGGATCCTCGGCTCCGTTTCATGCTGGGGCACAGCATGGTCCCCCCGGGCAGCACCCGCTGTGCTGGGGGGGAGCTGGGAGCACTGGGGCTGTGGTGCAGGGACGGGAGGATCTGTGCCCTGCTCCGTGCTCAGCACCTGCCCTGAGCCCTTCTGCGCCTGGCTTGGTCAGGATGAAAACCAATTACATTCCACGTGGTTTTGGGGAATCTGGAACAAATCTATTTTTTTATTTTATTTTTTGCATTTTGATGGGCTTGTGGGTTGATGCTTTGCTCCGGGAGAGGAGCAGGAGGGGGACATTTGTTCTGCAGGTGCAGCAAGAGGATCTGCAGCAGGGAGTGAACCTGGGGCTGAGTGCATGCTTGCAGCTTCACTTTGGCTGCAAAAATAAAAGCATGCAGCAGAGACCCTGAGCCCCCAGCCTCGGGGTGCAGCCCCAGCTGCATGAGCCTGCCCTGAGCCTGCCTCCTTTCTGCCCTCCAGGAACACGGACAGAAGCTAAACAAGTCCAAAGAGCAGAGCCTGTGCTACTCAGAGGTAATTTGGGGCAGGGGAAGGTGGGGGGCTGGTGCTGGGAGCCATTACCAGCTGGATGGGTGGGGGCCCACCGGCTGTCAGGCGAGCAGCACCCCAGGGACTGCTGTTTAAATTGGCCAGCGGGCAAAAAGAGGCTCCTCCCAAAACTAGATGCTTTCCCCCCCAAAATCTCCGCTGATCCCCACTGTCCCATTCCCCCCCCCACAGACCCAGCTCACCACGGACACGATGCCAGACCAGAAGACGTTCGTGGACCAGAAGGCGGGCGGCAGCCGGCACCGGGCAGCCTGGATCCTGCCCGCTGTGCCCATCCTGCTCCTGCGGCTGCTGGTATAGGGACGGGGACACTCGTCCCAGCCTCGGCTCGGGAGCGTTGGGAAGCACTCGGGCTCCGGACTGAAACGCTGCGGAACACCAGCGATGCCAAGGGCAGGCGTGCCGGGAAGGACACTCATGGCGCTGGGAAACTTTGGTGGTTTTCTTCCTATTCTTGAATTTTTTTTTTTTTTTTTGCCTTTTTTGGGGTTCATTTTACGGTGCGTTGGGCTTCTATGCTAAAGCAAGAGCCCCTCAGCTGGCGGCAAGACCCACCCACGTGCACCCCGAGAGCGGCACCGGGAGGGGAAAATGGCATCGAGCAGAGCGGGGGCAAGGGCACCCCCCGGGTACCCGGCGGGGACAAGGGACGTTCCCACAGCCCTACTCCGAGGGACAGCCGTGCCACCAGGGTCCCTCCGGCCAGAGACCCTGCTCCAGCTCTCTACATGGTTACTGGTTTTCTTTTCTTTTCTTTTCTTTTCTTTTTTTTTTTTTTCCCCCAGTGATTGGTGAGAGTTTTAAAATGGGAAAAGAAACCAATACCCACACGGTGTGAGCTTGTCCTGATGTTTTCGATCTGTCGCTTGGAGAGGGAGATTTTCCTTTTTCTTTCCGTTGTTTCCCATCTTCATCCTGTCGAATCTGGGTTGGGACGGGATCCGACCCCAGCAGGGGCTGGAGGCCTCTCTGTGTTCCTCAGATTTCTTTTATACATACATACAGCGTGTCTGTACATAGCGATCACCTATCCCCACGGATATGTATGTATACACATAACCATGTACATCTACGGTGTGGCTTTTTAAAATTTCCTTTCCTCTTTATTTTTCAACAGAAATGCTCAAGTGGCAACAACTACAAATGTATTATTGTAAAGTTTATTTTTTTTAAATGATGTCTATAATGGAAAAAAAAAAAAAAATAAACCACGAACAAAGAACCGAGCAGAAGCCAAAGCCGAGCCCCTGGGTGCAGGATGGGGTCCGTGTGCTGCAGAGCACCCAAAGCCCTGGTCCTCGCTCCCCTCTGCTGCAGGACAGGCCCCAGGGGTGTGGGGGATGCTCAGCTACAGAAATTGTGCAGATTTGGGTCAGCCCCAACATTTTGCGATGCTGCAGACGATTCCCTGGCTGTTTTGCTCCGGGAGACAAGCAAACAAGCAAACATTTCAAAGGAGCTGACAAGTTCCCGTGTGGCAGGGCTTTTTTTTTATGTGAGATAACTTTGTTTTTGAAAATACCATCCTCTTTCCTCGGTGTTCCTGTTTTTCCCCAACCACCTGACAGTGCTTAAAACCAAAATGAAAGGTTGAAATTTGGGTCGCACCTAGCGCCGCGTTTCTCCCGGTTGGAAGCCCGTGCTTTTCCCGCTTTGCTGCTCGCGGCAGGGAGCAGCAGCACCAACCTGCAGGCAGCTCCGTGCAGCGCGGGCTGCCTCGGGAGGGCTGGGGGCTGCTGGCAGGGGGCTTTGGGACCCCAGTGCAGAGGGAGGGGGGAATATTCCCCTTTGCAAAGCAGGGAACGAAAACACGTTTGATGTGCAAGTTGGCGCGGGGAAAATAAACATGTCACGTCTCTCGCTGGAGTCGTGTTGCAAACCCAGGCTGCTCCTTAACGTATTCTCTCCTCTAACAGCCAGGAAGATGACAGCTCTGAAATAGAGAGCCAGATGTGCTGAGCAGTTTGGCACCGAGGAACCATCAGCACATCTCATCATGCGGGGTGGGGCGGGGGTGAGTTCGGGGTTCGTGGTGCACGGGGAGTGCCCTGGGGCTGGGAACACCCCGGGCTTCCCTGCAGGCAGCGCGAGCTGCATTTCTGCTCTGCTGGGAAAGGTTGGAGGGAAACGTCTCCATTCCGATGCCACTTCTGCCCCAAGCCCCTCTGCAGTCCCGAGTCTCTACCTTTGTGCTCCCCAGAGCTCTCAGGTGCTCCGTCAGGCTTCCAGCGCCCGGTTACAGGCTGTTCCCTGCTTCCCGCAGGGGTTCTGGTGGTCCCCGAGCACCCCACGAGGGGAAAGCAGAGCAGAGCCCGGGGCTGCTCCGGCTGCTGCTGGATTCACGTTGATGGGACGAGGGCACCGGGGTGCGGGCTCAGCTCCGAGCTCCAGCTGCTGGAAGTTCCTCGAGGTGGAGACGCGGATTTCTGGGCTGGGCATGCTGAGGCTGAGATGCAAAATCCTGCTGTTATCCCCCCAGCGCCTCCCTGGGTCTTCTTCTTCGCCAGACACAAAGCCTCTCCTGGCGGGAGGGCAGTGGCAGGAGACGCTGTCGCCTTTCGAAGCAGCCGAAGGAGGGTGTGGGAAATCGTGCTGCGGGATGCAGCGGAGCTGACGCGCCGTGCCGCACCGCCAGCCCTCCTCTGGCAGGAGCTGCGTGCAGTGCAAGGCGATGGCATTTGCACGGTGTTGTTTTGGGAACGGGCCTCAAGGAGCAGCGGTGAAGGCACGGGGTGCGCTCGGGGCCCCTTGCACCGGAGCCGTGCCTCACTTGGATCAGAGGAACTTTGGGGGACACTGGGACTCGTGCAGGCTCTGCTGCAGTGCCCGATGTGATGTGGTCTGCAAACCCGGCACCAAAGTCCTGCTCTGAGCTGCTCCCAGCCTTGGCCATGCAGAGGTGGGGACAGGGATGCTGCAGCTTTGGCTCGACGGGAGGAAGAGAATCCAGCTGCAGGGGAGCTGGCCCATTCGCCAGCGAAGAAAGTAAAAGAAAAAAAAAAGGAAAAAAAAAAAAAAACTGAGGGCTGTTCATCCCCCTGCAACCTGCAAGCAAGTTCTCTGGGGTGTGCTTTGGGATTTGGCCAGCAGTGGCACGGACTTCATCCCGTCTCCCTCAGCCCGGGCAGCTGCAGCGGCACTGAGGCAGTTTTCCAGCAGGAGGGATGCTTGGACGCAGATGGGACAGCACCTCTGCCCCCTGTAATCAATCTGATGTTCTCCTTTAGGCTTTAATAAGCACCCGAGCCACGTGGTGGGGCAGGTGTCATCGTCCCCCTCCCCTTTCTTAATCCTCCACTAAATATGTTATCACCTTGAGGCTCTCCTGGCACCTCCAGCTCTCCCACCAGCAGATACTTTTGCCTCATTAACTTCCCGAGCTGCTTCACTTCACCAGGAACACCTCCCTTCTCCCCGCTGTACTGTGTTTAATTTTTAAGGCACAAAAATAACACCTTGCACATGCCAGGCAGCCACGGGGCTGGGGCATGCACAGAGCAGGGTGCTCGAGCCTGGAAATGTAGAAAAGCAGAAATGCAGGAATTCAGAAACCCCCGGGCTCTCAGCTGCAGCCTCCCCGTGGGGAGCAGGGCCCGTTTCTCTCCATTACCTCCCCGATGGCCTCGTTCCAGCAACAATTAGCAGCCTCCGAGGGACTCTGGTGTCCTGCGTTACAGCTTCCTAATATAATTACCGACATAAATGAACAATGAATTAAATCAAGGAGAAAGGCAATGGGACAAACCCGTTGTGTACGGCTGCCAGGGTCAGAGCTCTGCTTGCCTCGAGGTAGGCGATCCTCATGGCTCCAGCAGGGCTTTTCTTCTCCAAACATGGGTTCTGGCCAGGAATCCCATCCCCAGCACAGGAGCAGCTGCCCAGGCTGTGAGGCAAGGAGCAAGGAGCTGGGGTGGGTGTTTGTTCGGGATGGGGGTTAGGGATGGACGGACGGAGCTCCAACCCTATAGCTGCAAGGCCTAACAAAAGTGAAAGGTGATTTCTATTTTAAGGCAGATTTCACCCCGTCGCAGCCCCGCAGCCCCACAGCCAGGCACCCGCTCGGCACCCAGGCAGCCCCACCAGAGCCCGGCAGAGCGGAGTCATCCCTTCCCAGAGCTGCTGGCTGCAGCTTTGTACGAGCAAAGCTCCTTGACGCTTGCTAACTTCCCTGCTTGTGTCTGCTCTCCTGCTCCGCTGGCTGTGAGCAGGCACGCTTGGTATTTTGTCGGTCTGAGGGTGGCAAAACGCGGCACGTGGGACGGTGCAAAGCTCTGTGCTTGCGTTGCTCCCCTGCTTTGCTGCTGAGGTGTGGTGGGGCTGGAGGAAGGGGAGCCTGCGGGGCTGAGCTGTGTGCTCGCTCCTCCCTGCCGCTCCGAGTCCCTCCTGCGGTGCCCCGCTGCTGGCACGCTTTGGGACCCAGGGACAAGTGCCATGCCTGTGTGCTCAGGGCTCCTTCCCATATGGGATGGGGCTGAAAGGATCCCTTCATCAGCACCGGAAAATTCCCTCCGTGGAAACAGGCCATGGGCAGGGAAGGCGTCGGGGAGGCTGCATGCATCCTCCTGGCTCCGCAGGGATGCTCGGAAACTCTGGATCGGGGGCAGCAGCAGCTCCCGCTGCCCGCAGCTTGCTTTTGGGAAGCACAGCCCTCATGCCCACTGCAGCACACAAAGGGCTGCAAGCAAGCACGCTGCAGCTTGGGGAAATCCAAGGGCTGAAGAGCAGCCCAGCAAGCAGCAGGCCCGCTCTGCTTCCCTGCTTCAGTCCCCTGTCTGCTGGGGCAGCTGATAGCTCACCCCCGCACCGTGCTCCTCCAACCAAAAAATAACCCCAGATACTTTCTCCAATGTGTTCTGAGCACATTAATTACAGGAAAGAAAAATGCCTGTGCTTCCAGTTACTGCGTGGTAGTGAAAAATGACTGAGTGTAAAACATGTCTGCTAGATAATTAACTTCATAGATAATTTCTTCTTCATTTTGACTCAATTACTTCCTTGATATGAGAAAGTGCTGAAAACACTATTTTTTTTTTTTCTTGGATGTTGCATAAAACAATAATTGAAGAAAGCTGCTACAGCTTTCCCAGAGAGAGCCTTTCTTTCCTTAGATAAAGGAAGCAGGGAATAAATTGCCTTGAATTCTTGCTCTGGAGTTGGAGCGCAGCTTGGCACCGCCACGCTCCCGTGCCCTGTGGGTGGGTCTGGGTGCTGTGCACTTCGCAGCAGTGCCCACGGCATGGCGGGGCCTGGAGGCACCACGGGAGGTTTGCACCCAACAGCACGAGGCCCACGTGCGGTGCCGGGACTTCGAGGGAGCAAGGATGAGCGGAAAGGGAGGGTTTGCACGTCCAGCAACCGCTGCTCCTCGTCCTGCAGCGCACCCTCGGCGTGCACCTCGCGGCTCCTCCGGCGGCAAGCACTTGTGCAAGTTTTGTGTCAAAGTCGCAGCAAATGGTCTAATTAGAAGAGATTAATCCATTAGGATTTCCTCCTCTGTTTACTGCATGGAAGTCTCCATTTCGCAGCTGTGCCACGCACCCAACCAGCGAGCAGGCAATTTAAATATAGAAAGCAATTTAACCTAGTTGGAGACCAAAGCTTCTTGCCTAACGCTGTGCATAAATTTCCCAGCTCTTTGCCCCCAGCCATCAAAGTTGCAGCCAACCGCTCTGTGCCCCAGACACGGGCAGAGCTCCGGGTGACGCTGGGGACAGGGCAGGGCAGAGGGGACGGGCTGCTCGTGCCTGCTAATGGCCTCGCCTTCAGCCTGCTGCCTTGCTGGGTTTCTCCTCCCTCCCCAGGGCTCTCACCTCTGCTCTGCTTCTAGCTACCATAAATTGAGCTCAGCTCCGGGGCTGGCTCCGGGTCCCTGAGCCTGCTTTGTGCAGGCAGGCTTTTTAAAGCTGTAAAAAAAATAAATAAAACAACCCTGTGCTGCTTGCAGGAAATGCCAACCGGTGGCAGCGCAGAGAGAAAAAAAAATGAAGTGTTTTCAGAGATATTTTTAAAATCAGCTTCCGTTTGTACTGAAAATAACAAAAGTACAAAACGAAGGTACCATCCGAGCTGGGGGGTGGGGAAAGCACTTTCTAGAGAATTGGCTTGAAGAACTTTCTATGAAGAGCTGCCATGTGCTGGGACGAGTCCAGAGCAGACACTGTTGGGGGGGGCAGGAGGGCACTGAGCAGCTCCCCAGGGCAGCGAGCATGGGCTGAGAACAACCCCCTCGTCCTTCGCTGGGACGAACTGCAGCCTCCAGAGCTCTTTGCTTAACCTTCGGCCTCAGGAGGAAACACTTTGCCGTGCTGAGGAGCTCCTGGGCTTAGCACGGGGTTGGATGAAGCAAATTCTGAAATGTGTTTGGAACAGATTTGCACCAGCAGTGACCTAAGGGGCGTTACCCTGAGCAGTTTGGTGGGACAGGCAGGGGGGCTTTGCTGAGGTTCCTCTGCCCTCCAGGGCTGTGGAAGCTGGGAAAGGTGGCAGCGCGGGCTGCAAGGCCAGGATGGGCGCGGGGTGATGCTATGCGGTGCCTGCCCGGCTCCCTCCAGCCCTCAGGAATTATTCCTCGGTGCCAGCTCGAGTGCTGCATCTTCACGTACATTAATTACACTCAGTGGGTAAAATAAAACCGAGCAAAGGCTGGTCTAATTCCCCGGCTGTCTATTCATTACAGAAGCACCAGCAACTGGGATGTCAAGGAGGATTAAGTGGCGAGCTGCAAAGTCACAGGTGGTTGCAGCAAGCCTTGCAGCGCGCGTTGCAAAGCCGTGCAGCGCACGTGGGGAGCTGCTGACGGACCTCGGTGGGGCAGGGGAGCAGCAAGGGCCGCCCGAGGGCCCCCCGCTGCCCCTCAGCGCACCAGCACCTCCCCACCAGCCCTCCTCCGAGCGCTCGGCGCCCAGCGCCCTGCGCAGGGGGAAGCAGCAGGGAGCTGGTTGGGGTCACCCGGTCGCAGCCCCGTTGCGCTTGGCAGCCCCGGCGCTGACAAATGGGGGCAGGGAGCCCCGTTCCCAGGCCTCCCCGCACAAAGGCAGCCTTCTGCGGCACGCCGACCCCCGGCCTGCGGGGCACACAATGCTGCCGATTCTTCCCCCGGCTTGGAGCTCTGTTGGAAGCTTCCCTGGAACAAGGGCTTTAATGTTTCCCTTGGGCTCCGCGGCCTCAGGGTCCTCTTGGTGACCTTGCGCAGTCGGATTTGGAGAACATCAAGTGTATGGGGAAGGGGAAGGCGTTTGCCACCGGGTCTGCCTCAGCTCCTGCATCCTCCCGACGGCTGGGGGATGCTGGGGGCACCCAGGGGTACCCACGGAGCGGTGGCCCCTCTGCTGCGGGGTCCACGCACGTCTCTCACCCCGCCTAACCCAGGCACAGCTGAGCCTTGAGGAAGCCGAGCTGCCGTGGGATGGGGCTGGAAGCAGCCACAGGAGCCCAGCTGCATCCCGCTGGCCCCGCGGTTGCAGAGGTGTCCCCATGAGCGGGCTTTAATTAGCTGCTGAACATGACGCTTGTTTTAATTCTGTGCGCTCGGAGACGCATGTTGCTGCCCACACACACCAGTTGCCATAACAACTTTAATTTGTTTTGTAGCCTCCGCTCGGATGGATTTGGGGATTTTTGTTTGTTTGTTAATCTCCCTGCCTCGCTTTCCTCCCCAGCCCTTCCTTCTCTGCGATTGCATTTGTTTGCCCCGCTCCTTCCCTGCATGAATAGGGAAAAAGCCACCACCTGGGCCCTGCAACCCCTGCCCAGCTGGGCACCCCTGGCCTGCCCCAGCTGCAAGGACGCAGCAGTGGTGATTTACCCTGCATGCACCCACCCCATCACATGAGCACAGCCGCTCCCTCCCCAGATCACTGTCCTGCTGCTGCAACTCAGAATCACGCACGGCTTTCCCTTTGCCCACTTGCCCTGACCTGCAGAATTTGGGCTGAAACTGTGAATCCTTGGAAGGCAAGGCTGTAGTGTCAGGACCCCGGAGGGTTTTTTTGGGTTATTTTACAGAGATTGGCCATCTGCTGGATTATTCAGAGAGAAGGGAATGCAGGGTGAGGAGGGGGAGCCCTGCTTTGGTGTGCACTAGGGGCAAGCTTGGCTTATTTTTTCTGCAGGGCTTTGGGCTGGGGAGGGGGCACCCCAAAGCACAAGGTGCTGTGGACCATGGGGGGCTTCAGCCGGCGACCAGCTGGGAATGTTTGGCTTGCTCTGGGATTTCTCAGGCAGGAGGGCTGCGACTTGTTATGGTTGCATCAGCGCGGAAGGATGAAAAGGGCTTCGCTGGCCAAGCGGGGCAAAAAGCAGAGCGTTCTCCTGCTGCAAGGAGGCAGCCACAGCTCCTCCGCTCAGCAGCTGGGACGGGGCTGTGTGCATCCAGCGGGACCCCGAGGAGGAAGAGCACTTCAAGGGAGGAAGGTCAACCCTGGGGCTGGCACAGCGGGGCTGTGGCACTGCCTTGCAGCAGCTGTAAACGGGGCTGAAGCTCCTCACTCCCCTTCCCCATGGGTGCTGGGAGCACAAAGCAGGGAGATCAGACACAGGAGTCCCTGGCCCTGCAGGTTCCTGCTCCCCGAAGGATTAATTTGCACAGGAATGGGTTTGCAGTGGGAGTCACGTTAGTGATGGGCTGAGCTGCAGCCCTGCTGCAGAACAGGGTGTTAATGGCTCTGTGCAGCAACCGAAGGAGGTTGTTACTGAAAATGGTCTCGGGGCTGCTGATTTTTGCTAGACCCTGGGGTGTGAGGCGAGGTGAGACTTTCTCTGCTGCCAGAACAGCCCAGGAGCACAGATGGGTGCTGCCACGGCCACCAAAACCCCAGGAAAGGCTTCCACACCTGGGACAAACCCTGCATTTCCCCGCAGGGCTGTCCACGTGCTGCAGCATTCCTTGGAAACCCACAGCAACACTCCTCAGCGCCCACAAAGATGCAGGGAAGACGGATGCAGCTGCCCGGGATGCTGCAGAAGGGGGGATGCTGCAGAAGGGGATGCAGCTCTGTTGGGCAGCAGCCCACTGAGAGGTGCCACGCGTGCCATCCACTCCGTGCCACCCCAGGTCCCCTCCCCACGAGGGCACCAGCTCCTGGTAGCTGCGGTTTTACGGTTTCCCACAAACAGCCCCCTCCATCTCTCTCTCTGTTTTTAATTACCTTGAAAATAACCTCCATTCAATTTACAGCTCGTTTGAAGCTATGAGCAAGGGTCCATAAATATTTAATGCGTTTAGAAGTGGCATCAACTGTCCAGGTCTTTTTTTTTTTTTTTTCCCCCACTTCTCCAGGATTTGCCTTTATTTTTGCATATTTATACCCCACACCTTTACTTCCTTCTGCTCCCTCCACCCATAACCCCCTGTGAACAAAGGAGTGGGTGGCAGAAGACAGCTGGCCACGGGTTCAGCCCCTCAATTTTCTTAGGAGCGATGGCCTGAGATGGGTGTTCAGGGCAGCTTCTCCTCTAAATAGTGCAAGTAACAGGAACATCTCTTCCCGAGCATCCCGGGAGCCCTCTCGCACTCTGGCACCTCTTCCCTGGGCTGCTCCCTGCTCCCCGTGCACGGAGCCAGCTCGCAGCCAGCTCTGCAGCCTGGCCTGGGTTAGAGGAGGTTTTGCTAGCGGAAAGGGGATTGCACACCGGGATTTCTTCCTTCTAACTGAGGCTGCGACTGAGTGTAGGAGCTGGTCGTTAGCAGGGAATTCAGCCTGAAACCTGACCTGCCCTACTTAGAAAGTTCAAAAAGAAGGTAATAGCTGTTGTGGTTCGGGAGAATAACCAGGGATTTCTGCCGGTGCTGCGGCTCCAGCTGCAGGGGTCCCGGCAGGAGCCAGGAGCAGGGTGATGGGGCTGCTTGCACCCGGGCTTTGCCCTCACAAATCCCTCGGAAATGGGATTTTGCTTCTGCAGCACATCCACAAGCCGTGGCTAAAAGCAAACCTCTCTCCTCCAGAAGCACACCTCTCCCTGTTTGTGAAGGCTCCCGAAATGCCGACAACTGCTCCGAGTCCCGGGAGTCGCACAAACAAGCGGCCTCTGCTGCTGGATTTTCGTGGGCTCACCCAGAACATACTTGCGTGTATTAATTACTCCGGCACAATTTATTGTAACATAATAGATATATTTACTGCACAAGGAGTGACAGCGTTTATTAATTATGCACAAGCAGGCCTAGGAAGTGGATTTGTTTGCTTTGATGTCTAATGCAGCAGACTTTTTTCTGCTTGTTTAACTTAATCAAAAGCAATCAAAATACGCTCCCATAAATTAAAACAAATTAATTTCAAACAAAAGGGAAAAAAAATATTAGGTAACGCAAATGGAAATAAAACAATAAGCGAGATAGGAGTCAGGCTGATTTAAATACCATGTTCACTTTCAATTCTTCCTTTCCTTCTGGAAGCACGGATCAGGAATGGAAAAAGCACAGAAAGGCNCCCCCCCAAACCCAATTTCTGCAAACATCAAATCCCCATAGTGCCCCAGGGCCCCGCTACAACCCTCCCGCCCGACTCCGGACTCAGCCTCCTCTCTCTTCCCTTCCCCTTCCTCGCCCCGTGGAGCACTCTCATGCTCCATGCACCCTTCTTTAAAACGTGAGCATGTCGCCTCGTCCTGCTTTGGGTGGTGCTGGGGGTGCTCCCCGGGCACCCTCCCACCCCAGTGTGCCCCCGGCACAGGCCGGGCTCTGTGTACACAGTGCTATTGACTTTTGGAGGGGGAAATTATGTATGCCGCTTTAATTCGCTGTTAAATTAAATTATGAATGTTTGGAACGTGGTAATTTCTTTTGTTCTAGGAACAGATTGTTTTATATATCTGCCTATATTACCAAGTTATTAATTTAATGATTTCATAATAGCAGCTCATTCCTTTGGGTAATATAAAGAGAAAAGTGTGCTCAGAGCGCAGCTTAGGCTGCCCTGCTTGTCCCTGCAAGGCTTGCGGGGCTCAGGTTTTGGCAGCACTCAGGAGGTTGCAGAGCAGGATAAGGCTCCGGGATTCCTCCTGGGATGCGGTTAGTGGAGTTCCTTTGGGCACAGATGGAGCAGGAGCAGTGGTGCCCCCGATGCCCCTCTGCACTCTCGTGTCCAGCATTCCCACAGCTCCCAAACTGCTGGCATTGCTTTATTCATTCTTATTTTTGCATGACAAGTTCAAGTTTCCTGTGCAGGTAAAACAGGAAAGCGTGCTTTGCCCCATGGCTCTCACCCTGACGCTGCCCAGCAGCTGGAAACCCTGACAAGCAGCCGTCAGAGCTGGCACCAGCCGTGTCACAGCGTCTTTGCCGGGGCGCCGAGTTCGGTGCCAAACCTGGCAGCACCCCAGCGCGCTGCATTTAGGAGCTGAGCTCCTGCAGCCAAGTGACTTCTCTCGCATGTGTGTTTACATGTATCATCTCTCCTCCCTGGCACCTCTCGCTGCCGGAACGTTTCTCCACCCGTGTGCTCAGCGATCAGGGAGCAGCAGCACGAAAGGGAGCAGCAACGCCTGCCGTTGCTCTTAAAAACTTCATGGCTTTGCAGCAAGAAGCATGCATGGCTGCCTGCCCCCATCCCCAACACCCCTTGGCTTTTTCGACCTCGCGGGACCTTCTCTGCACCCCAAATTTCCCACGGGATGGAGCCCAGAGCCCTCGCTGCCCTCACCCAGCTTAGCGAAGCATGCGGTGTGCACGCTGTGTAAACGGGAAAGCAGCAAGCAAAGCAATGACCCGGTGATGAAGTGCAGAGAACTGCCGAGCCCTGAATAATCGCTGCCCAGCCCTGTGAAAACCCCCAAATAATTTCCATTCTAATCTGTGCTGCTTGGCTTCTGAGAAGGTAATGGCTCCTGCGGCGCTTCCCTGTCCTTTAGCTGAACAATTTATGGCCTCTGCTTCAGCCTCCTTGTGCTCCTGGAAAGCCTGTGCAGGGGAAGCCATGCACTGTTGCATTACTGCATTATTGTACCGTGGTGCTCGTGCATGAGTGTATTCCCCCGTGCTTCCCACCCCAGGTCAGTGGGTCAGCTCGTTACCGGCTGCTAACAAAGCTGAGGGCGGGGGTTAGAGCAGAGCTGCTGCCTTGCTCCGGTTGTGAAGCAGGGTGGCTCTGCTGGAGCCGGTCTCTGCCCTGGGGTGGGAGCTCCTGGAACAGGGCTCCCTTGCCTGGCTTCTTTCCAAGCCGTTTTATTGGCTCAGATTTGTTTCTTCTCCCCATATTTCTTCCTTCCAATCCCGAATGGAAAACAAATGCTGCAAGAAGGGGAAAATCCAACTTTCAGCTCCCCACAGACACTGACGTCTTGTTGCATGTGTTACAAGCAAGCCTGTTGGCACGGAAGGCAGCACCAGCGACCAGAAGAGCCCCGTGGATCCCCAGAGGTGCTGCAGCGTGTCCATGAGCACAGCGCAACAGATGCTTTAAGCCCTTAAAAGCAAACCCATGCATTATGTATCGTCCTGCACGTCACATCTGCCTCTCCTGAAGGTCACACGACTCAATGCAAGTCAGGAGCAGCTTGGGGAGCCTGTGGGATGCCCTGGGTTTGCAGGCCGTGAGCAAACCCTTGTGGCCCACGCAGGGAAGCGTTTCCTGCACTGCGTGGTGCAGAGCAAAGCCAGCTTTCAGCACGGGCACTTCGTGGCGTGCTGTGGTGGCACTGGAGCCTCAGAAGGGATTGCGAACCGACCTGCTGCAGCTGCTCTACACCTCCCTGTTCCACCCTTGCACCGAAAGCAGGGCGGGTGCTGGGTGACCCTGCCCCCAGCAAGGGGCCTGGTCTGGATTCGAAGCCGTCAAAACCCGTCTCTTGTGCTGACCGCCCTGCTCCCACGGCTAACAGCCCCGCTGTTAGAAGCACGTGCCTTATTTTTCCAGTGGGAAGCTGAAGCCAGACACGATCAAACTCCTGGCTCTTGTTATGTCTTTCTTCACTAGATTGAAGATACTTCAGCAGCCTGTATTTGCTCCCAGGAAGGTACTTACGCGTGGCAATCAAGTCACCTCCATTGTCCTGATAAACTCAGCAGCCCGAGCTCTCGGCTCCTCCTGCACTGTTTTTNTGTTGTTGTTTTTGTTTTTGTTTTTCCAGCACTCACAACCTGCCTGTGCCGCCCCAGCAGCCCTGCAGGCTCCAGGCTCCCCATCCCAGGTGGCTTTGTCCCTCCTGCTGTCCCCTCTGGCCTCTTTGAGCGCCCGCATGATGGCCTTTAACAATATTAGAGGGAACGCTGGGGTGGAACAAAGCACTGTCCAGCCGCGTGCTGAGCTGAGCTGAGCTGATGCTGCTCGCCCTGACGGGGTCAGGGTTGTTTGGTGCCTCTCCTGCTGCCTTCTCATAGGGTCAGCCTCAGATCATCCCTCCAGGCCCTGTGGCACTGCTCTAACCTCCAAGCGTTGACGTGCAGGGGGTGGCTGCAGCTTTGCCCCCTGACAGCTGCAAGGGAGGCAGCACACAGCGTTGTCTTTGTGGGGTTTGCTGGGTGCATGTCCCGCTCCCGCTTGCACCGACATCAGCTCAGCGCATTGCAGAGGTGGGTTTGCACAAATGTGCATCAGCAGCTCTGGTTACTGCCTGCTTGGAGACAGAGCTTTAAGTGTCAGTTAGGGGGAGGAACACTGCAGAATTGTCTGAAATGGCAACAACTGGTTGCTAATCACCAGTTAGACCCGGTCGTGCTGCTTGCTGTACAAACACGAAGTGAGAACACACCTGAAATCAAAGCTCTCGTGCTCTAATTTCCCTTCTGCGGCTCCTGCCACGCACAGCGCTGCGGATGCTGGGCTGGATAAATGAGGCAGCTCAGACATTAGAATATTTGCAAAGTGGTGCTCTCGAGCAACAGACACTTGAAATAATCTGTTTGGGCACCGGGTGAATTTGCTCCCACCAAAGGGCCGTCATCGGTGTCAAAGGCACTTAGTGTCAGGCCAGGGAGTGCCTGCTCCTCGTTAGCTACCCAGCGCCCAACAGTAAACACATTTCCCTGTTTTGCCATCTTAGGAAGAGGGAAAAAACCTTTCTGACAGCTTGGTTAACCTTTCCCCCATCCCTTTCTCACTTGTAAGCGCAGAAGTTCTCAGCTAAGGGCAGCTGTGAAGAACAGGAAGGGAGGAAGGAGGCGGGGGGGGGAAATGTGTCAGATATCTATTTTTTCACACAGTCTAAAAATACGGAGTGTCTCACACATTCTGCCTTCCCCCTTGTAATTAAAAGCCTGGTGCATGCTGCTGCAAAGGGTAACCCTAATTAGAAGGTGCCAAAGGAGGGAGCGGAGCTGAGCGCAGCACTCAGCCTTCGCGCTCTGTTTTTACGGATGCAACAAAGCCTGCTTTGGGGGGGAAAAAATAGCTGATTTCTGCTAAATCATGAAGGCATCCTGTTGGTTTTCAGCCCAGGAGTTGTAGAAGGAAATACCCCATGTGGGACATTGAGGAAAAAGTGGAGAAATCCTTACAAGAAAGTAGGGATTGAAGGGAACGTGTCTCCACTGGCATCTCCCGGCTGGAGGATGGGAGCCCTCGGCCGGGGAGGGTCCCTGTGAGCTTTGTGCTTGGAGGATTTGTGAATAAATGTGGGGGACTGCATGGAGCGAGGGCTTGGGACGTGGCAGGGAGCCTGGTGCTGGAAGGGGAAATTCAGGGGGTCGTTGGTTTGTTGGAAGCGCTGCGCTCGCAGCAGCACAAAGCTCTTTTGGGGGAAGTTTAGCACAAAAGCCATGGACCAAACTGACCTCGCTGCACCTTCCCAGGAGCAGGCCGCGCCCAGGAGGTGCCCATCACACGCGGAGCACAGCCTGTCCTGCCGTGGCAATTTCACCCTTTTCTTCCTGACTTCAGCGGCTCGTGGCTCCTCAGGGACAGCTCTCGCTCCTGGGAGCTGTAAAACCCCAGCGGCTGAGAAACGCAGGACTTAAAACTGAGCTCTTTGGGCAAAACCAGGCTCAAAAATCTGGACTTGGATTTTTCAATTAGGCTTTTCTCTCTCTCCCTCTCTCTCTCTCTCTTTTTTTTTTTTTTTTTTTTTTTTTTTAAAGACGAATTAATTGATATTTACTTAGTGTGTCAAAATAGCTCCAGCGCGTTGGAGTGCCGCTCGCCATGCATTTGGAACAGGGCGCTGGGGAGCGGAGGCATGAGTCAGTGGTAAATGAATTAAAAGCAGCAGCTCCTGATCAAGGCCAATTACATTCAGTTCCAAGGAGCGGGAGGGAGGCACACGGGCTGCGGAGGAACGGCTCCCAGGAAACCTGCCCTGCTCCCTTTGGTGGGATTTGCCTCATTTTCCCTCCGCAGGGTCATTGGGAACCTGACTGCGTGGCCAAAGCTGCAGTGCCTGGCTGCTGAATTCGGTCCTACCCCAGCTGTGCTATAAATCCAAGCTGCAGCTGGAAGGATGATGGCTTTGCACAGAGAGGGGCTGGGAGGCTTTCCTTTGGGGAGCAGGAGGTTGCAATGTGAGATGTGGGGTCGTGGATCACATCCCCCGTGCCTGGACAGGGACATCCCATAGATGCAGGCGTTTTTCTCTCGGATAGAGACGTGCTGGCACGTCAGATGCTTGCTCAGCGAAGCACGGCCTCCTAGAAACCAGAATTACGTCTGTCAGCCCTACATCCATTAAAATACAGAGCTGGTGGGGCACTGGGGTGCGGGCAGGCAGCTGCCTGCTTCCAGCACCCTTGGGGCTCTCGGCTGGGGCTGTTCCACGCCAGCTCCCAGTGCCTGGCAGCATACGGAGGCCGTATTTCTGCAGTCACCGGGGTTGCTGCGCTCCCACAGTTAAGGACCTTTCCTCGTGCCCTGCTGCCCCCCCCTCCTCCTGCTCAGCTCCCGTTTATCCCCTCTCATTTGTCATCTTTATTAGTTCGTAATCTCCCATCGGCGCGGTGGAGTCGAGAGTGGGATTAGGGGGAAGTTTAATTGGATGGCACCCCGCGGCCCTCCCGGCATCAGATTCAATAAAACTTTATGAAAAGATAAAAATCGCGCTGGGTTTTAGCGCTCTGGCTGGAACAGAAGGGAATGGAGAGGAGAACAAAGTCACTTTCCCCCCCCCTCCCATTTTCTTATTCCCTCCAACCCCATGCGAGCCGCTCCAGCTCGGTCACCCGAGGAGGCGGGGGCCGGCAGAGCAGCGCTGTCCCTTTTGCCGTGCGTAAGCAGTAAGCGGCCGGCCGCTGCCCGCGCTCCGCGGTTCGCCCTGACAGAAAGATGAATGGGGCTTGGGCAGGCGGGAGAAGAGCATTTATCTCACGTTGGAAATGTGCTGAGGTGCCGAGCGGGGAGGTCAGGGCCGGGGGCGTGCAGCGGCAGCGACGGGAGCTGCGGGCACGGCTCACGGCGCGCAGCCGCCCTCGGTTCATGCAGCTGGGCGAGCGCCGAGGCTCTCGTCCACATCCCTGGCGGTGCTCAGAGGCTGCAGGTTAATTCTCAGCCCAGGCGTTTCGATGGGAAGGAGCAGTTTGGTTGCGCTGGGGGCATCTGGGCCCCCTCACCCACTTCCATCCAGAGCTGCGTCCCCATCCTGGCCGTGCCCATCCCGTGCTGACCCTTCTCCCTGTCATGCAGAGGGGACCCCGCTGTCCTCACCCGTTGCCTTTTCAGCCTGGAGATAAGAGAAATGATTAAGGGCTTTCAGAGGAACCCCAGGGCACGGCGAGGGGATGAATGGGAGCTGATTGAGGCTGCGTGCGCAGGTCCCATTCTACCCTCCAAACCCCAAACCTTCCCCTCCTGGATGCTCTCCTTGCCGCCGGCCCAGAGCCGCGTCCTGGGGGCACTCCCTGCTCAGCAGCTGCTGGAGCAAGCAGAGGGAAGGTGGCACGGGGCACAGCTCCCGCTGCACGCGGGCAGGAAAATCACTACAAAATGCCACTCAGAGTTATGGGAAAATGTGCCCTTTTCTTCTTGTTTTTTCTTCTCTCCCTCACGATGAAAGCTGTTACTGGTAGAAGAAAAAAACAAGCTAATTTTCATTATAGCTTTCCATTAGAGTTGTAATTGTTTCCATTCCTTTTAAAAATAATCCTGGTGGCTGTTTTTTCTCTGGAACACCCTGCTATGCCTCTATTTCTTCTTTTTTGGTTTCTCAGCCCAAGTTTTTTTCTTCTTCTTCTTCTGAAGTAACATATGGGGCGGGGGGAAAGTGGGGGAATGTGTTAAGAAAGGAGGCGGAACAAAAGAAGGGCCCAAAAATAGAGGAATGGGGGCTGGATGGCATGGGCAGGATTAGAGGAGAACTCGCTGCTCTCGCGCAGGTGTGAGCAGGGCAATAACCTTCCTGCTGCGGGACAGCTGCAGGAGCCTGAGAGCAGGGAAAGGCTCCCGGTGCTGCTGCAGGGCTGCAGCACGCACCCCCCCCTCCCCCAGGCTGGGGCAGCGCTGAGCACCTCGAGGCTGTGTCCCAGCCCCCCGCCCTGCGCATCCTCTTCTCTGCAAGCCCCCGGTTGTGGCAGCGGCGCTGGGAAATGCATCGAGCGGCGGGCTGAAGGCAATTATAGGCAGGGAGAAAAATCCTCTCCCTGAATCAAAGAGGACATCTATTCAGTGCCAGCTCCTCTGGGGACAGCGCGGGAAAGAAAGGGGCATTGTCAACTCCTTTCAGGCCCTAAATTCCAATTTTGTAAGGCGCGCTTGACAAAACCTAACGGGCCGACAGACCGAATTCCTGTGGCTGTGCTGGAGCAGGGCTGGCAGGAAGATAAACCTTTAAAGGGGCTGAGCTTTCAAAACGAGCATTTAAATCTGCTGCAGGTGGGAAGAGAAACTGCTGCTGCCAGGGCAGGGAGCTGCCACCTAACGCCCCGCTGCTGGGCTCCTGGCTGGGCTGGTGTTTTGGGTCAAAAAATGCAGAATTGCTCCATGCCTCTGCCACCAGGGCTGGCTTGCACCGCTCCCCTGCCCTGTTTTTGCCTGTTCCCTGCTGCAAAAATCAGATTTTCAAGGAGGTTCCCGGTGCTGGGGGCTCTCTCACCCCTCCCCTGCTCCAGGGGAACGTACGTGCAGCCCACGTGGCATGCAGCAGCAGCGGGGTCCCAGCTTCTTGCTCTACCCAGGTGCACAGGGCGGCTTCGGGCTGCCTGCGGGAGCTTTTGGGCGAGGAGAGGTGGGGCTGGGGGAGGCAAAGAGCCGCGCGCGCCTGGGCTCTGTGCAGCGCTGCCCTCCGCTCCACGCCTGAGCAGCACCGTAATGGGCTATTTCCAGGGAGAATGAAATGGTTTCACGTTCAGTGACCCCGGCCGCTCCTCGCGAGCAGGCTAAGTACTGATTCAAAGGGAAAATCCCGATTTCCCCTGCCTTGTGGTGCTCGATATGAGTAGCAGCCGAGCGGAAGCGTTGTCAGGCTGGATCAAACCAGAAGCCTGTCCAACCCGGGCTCCCCGCCTCAGAAAGTCACCAGGCTGAGCTGCTTCAAAGAAAGATGTGGAAAATCAGGGCGAGCAAAGGCTGCTCGAGAGCAGGAAGCTTTTGCCCCTCTTCCTTCTGCTGCGTTGCGAGGAGGAGCTGGCTTGCGGCAGGCTGGGTGCTCGCACGGCAACCCCAGCCCCGTCGCAACACCTAGAGCAAAACCAGCATGGGGGAGATTAAAACCAGATTCTCCGCGTATAAAAGTGACCGAACATCCTCACCAAGGGCTGAATTAATTGCTGGCGCATCGCTAATGAAGCATTATGAGTCAGCAGCGCCGGCAGTTTGATCTCGGGCAGACGGGTGGGAGCTGTTTGAAACGCCTTCCGTGGGCTGGCTTTGAAGCCACCTTAATTGCCGTCACCCCGCGTTTGCGACGCGTCTCCCGAAGCTTGCTGCTGCCCTGTGGGGCTTACCCGGAGCTCACGGACCCAGAGCTTCCTTTGAGAGCTCTGGGATGTTGCAGCGGGATTTAGGGGATGCAGCGTTCCCCACGCTGCTCTGTGTCCTGTGAGGACTGCTGCCCGTTTATACCACGTGCATTGTAAAATCTGCAGCAAAAGCATGGACACGTCCGTGCTGAAGGCTGTGCCCTGCCACCTTCCTAAAACTGCCCTGCAAACCCCTCCCTCGCGGGGCTATCGCTGCCCCTTTTACCTGAGCCTCACCCTCTGCTGTAATAGCCTGGGAGAGGAGCATGGCAGTGGAAAATAAAACATTAAGAAAAAAAAAAAAAAAAAAAAAAAAAAAACAAGAGGCAGAAGGTGGGGGCTCTTTTCATCTGTATAATAGCCTGTTTCTGACAAGGAGCTTCTGTTCTCCTCGAGCGGAAAGCTTTTAAGAGCCCCGAGAAGGACAGGCAATTACAGGAAGGTTGGTGCACCTGATGGGGTGTTGTTACCAATCACTCAGCAGCGTCCCCGCCGTTTGGGAGCACGGGCTGATTGCTGTGCTGGGAGCAGAGCTTTGTGAGAGCGGGGCCAGGTCCCCTCCAGCAGCCCGGTGTGGGCACAGGACCGGCCCTGCTAATGGAGCATCATCTCCCGGAGACGGAGCGCTGCGCAATTAGCAGGCGGCATTAAGGCTGTTCATCAGGTGTGCTCCCAGCATCGCCCGGAGGGGAAGTTAATGCTCATCAGAAAAAATCGCTGAGAGCTCTAAAGGGCAAACCTGGGAGAGAGAGGGGAAGTGTGCTAATAAATTTGGGCTCTGCTCAACGAGCGATCAGCAGGAGGGGCCAGGGCAGGGTGGCGGGGCACCTCTGGGGGCTGGGCTGTGGGGTGGGACGGGTGGGTGGCACGGATTTTTGGGGTGAACCCAAATGGTCTCCAATGCTTGCAGAGGCTTCCTGTGCTACCCAAGAAAGGCCAGTAACGTACACTTGGCAGCATCTCAGCGTGGCATGAACTGGAGGGTTGATTCAAATTAGGATGCTAAAGCCACTTGTTGCCTTCTCCTTCCCAAGTGGGAGCAGCTGTTGGTGCCTGTTCAGAGCGATTTGGGTGCAGGGCAGCTCCTCTCACCAGCTCAGCCTCCTCCATCCAGGGCTAAACCCCTTAAAGCCACACACGAGTGCTCAGAGTTCATGCAGCTTTCCTGCTAATGAAACCCATGGGCTGAGCAGAGGGGAGCAGAGGGGGAGCAGCACCCCGTGTCTCCATCAAGGTTATTTTTGGCTCACCTTAATGTGCTTGAAAGCCACAGTAATACTGCAAAAAGCCTCAGCCATAGGATAACTTAATTAAACTTTACTTAAGAGAGTTAAATATTCATTATCTGGCTTCAATTACTGCCTTTGCTGTGTCCCCCCCACACTTCTGTTTTCTGGGGCTAATTAGTCTAATGGCTGCTCCTTGTTGTGACCTGTTTCTGTTTAAAAAAGGAAAAAGATCAACACGCCACAGCTCGGTGGTACCCGGGGCTTTGCCGAGGTCACGGTGTGGATTTGCTGTGCCTTGAGTGAGCGGCATGGGGCTGCTCGCTGTGCGGCTGGGCTGATTTTTGGCCCTGGGATAAAACAGCAGCCTTGTCACTGAGGTGCTGGTGAGAGATGGGTTTGCACATCCCTAGCATGGGGCTCATCCTGCCTGGGCTGCTGTGCGAGGTCTGCATGGCAGCCTGTGATCTCCCAAGGAAGGATGCCAGCACCGCTTGGCTGGGCACACGCGTTTAAATCTGTGCTTCACAGCGGAGATGATCCGTTCCCCATTGGTGGACCCTCTTGTCTGCGGGAATCCTGGGCATCTCTTGCTCCCAGTGCATCCCTCGCTGTGGGGATGGCAGCGGGGTGACCGTGGCAGTGCTGTGCCTGGAAGCGCAGCCAGCACCCCCCAGCCACCCCTGGCTTTGGGCTTTCCCCCTGCGGGCACCTCTGCGGCTTGGTATCGACGAGAGGCACTCAGCACGGCCATCATGCGCCCAATCAATACAAAACCATACCGGGGCTGCTCTGCCTCCCTGCTGATTGTCAGAAAGGTTCTTCGGATCCGAGCAATGGCCTTGCTGGGTCTTTGAGGCCGGCGAGAAGAGCGGGACTGCAGGATCTGCCCCTCTGTGCTCTACCTTGGAGCAGAGCAGGCAGGGATGCAGAGCTCCATGGGCACCCGGGGACAAAGAGCAGCAACTTCCAGGTGAGATTTGTATTTCTGGTGATGCAGCTTCAGCAAAGGGCAGCAGAGGAACAGAGTTCCCCAAAGGGCTCACCAGCACGGTGCTCATGGGGCTGGCATTGAGCAGTCCTCATGGGCTGGCGGGACCCCGTTGCACGTCCCACCTGCAGAGATCTGCTCTTTTCTGCACCTTCTAGCTGCAGCCGAGGTGACATCGGCGAGAGGAGGGGAAAATGCAAACCCACGGAGCCTACAGGAGGGGAGGTTTGGGATGCAAAATGCTGCAGGTGGGCACCAGGTCTTGGAGCAGAGCACAGAGGCTGGGCGTGGGAATGGGAATGAAACACGCAGAGAGCACCTCCGAGCTCTGCAGCGCGGGGACCTGCGCATCAATTTTGATTCCCCACCGTGCGCTGCACGCAGCTTCGTCTGCTCGGAGCCGCCGTGCTGATTTACTGAGGGTTCCTGAGCCCGAGCAGGCAGCGCTGTCCCTGCCGGGGGACGGAGCCTCTTGGCACAGCCAGCACTCGTGGAGCAGAGGCAGAAAAAGTTGCTGTGGGGGCTTCTTTTTCCTCTCCCACGCACAGGAATCCATGGTGGTTTCACACATCACTTGGAAATGTTGCTGTTTCATGTGTTTTCACTTGAATCCTTATTCTGGAAAAAGTCTTTCAATACTCAGTTGATTTAAGTTTTTTTATTATTATTATTATTTTATTTTTTTCCCTTCAGCCCTGTATTCCATTAAATCTGCCATCGCTTTGACTTGTCCAGGATGGAAAAGTGTGTCAGAAATCCCCACGAGCCCCTAACATTTCTACTGGCACCCTGTCCTCACAGGGGGAAAGTCTGAGCGAGAAATCCCTCTTGGCTCCCTGGATAAAGCATCTCTGTGCAGAACCAGCCCACGCTGCAGCGAGGCAGGCACATCTCCAGCCTCCCACCCAAGCTGCTTGGCAGCGGATTCCTCACGTCACCAGCAGCTGGAGGTCTCCTCGCACCTCTTGCCTTCTGCTCGCTTGCTGCTCTCAGAGGAGGTGACAAGCGGGGACGCGGCCACCGCTGCCAGCCCCTGGTGACTGAGTCCTGCCCGGCTGCTCTGCCACAGGAGCAGGTATCACAGCGTGGCAGAAAACAGGCTTATTTCTTGCGTCAGCCGCCTTCGTTGGACAGCCAAGGACCGTGAAAACCTTCGCTGTAGAAATGAGCTTGATTCCATAAAGTAGTTACCATCAGGACAGCTGTCAGAAAATCGATAGCACGGTGTAATTATGCCCATAAATAAGCTGGAGGAACAGGAGAGGTCAAAGGGAAACGTGGCGAAATGGCAGCTTTTGGACCCGGGTGAAAATAACTCATTTTGTGCATGTGTTGCAGAGCAAGTTCCAGGAAAAGAATCGAATCCATATGGCAGCTCCCAGCCAAGGCTCGACGCTGGGGATGGGAAAGCGTTTGTCTGGAGGTGGGGGGAGCAGATCTGGCTGATCGGTTTGATCTGGAGGCTTCCCCTGATCGCTTCCATGCAGGGACAAAGGCTCCCACGAGGAGAAGGTGGCAGCCACAGCTGTCCCT
This sequence comes from Alectura lathami, assembly GCA_013399715.1. NCBI lineage: Eukaryota > Metazoa > Chordata > Aves > Galliformes > Megapodiidae > Alectura > Alectura lathami. The sequence goes on along the minus strand of VXAV01002036.1, from coordinate 42,320 downwards.
GTCCCTTGCCCAAGGAGCAGAGTGGGACGTGGTGACAGATCCACCCGAATTAGGCAGGCACGAAGCAGCTTCTCAACACGCCGCTGCCCAACCTGCAGCCTGAGGGGTGATTTATGGCTTCCGAGCTGCCAGCTCTCCAAATTTTATTACAGTTCTCACAATATTTGTTATTTTCCTGAGAGCCTCCCTGTTCGGTTTTGTATGGTTTTCTGCCAATCATAGTTTCCTTTCCTTTTCTCTGGAAAGCTGCTGGCCCTCGCCGTGTTGTAGGAAAGCTCAAAACCCGTCCCAGGAGAGCTGTGCAGATCCAGGAGGAAAGAATGAGAAACCCAAAGCTGCCGGGTTTTGTGACACAAGAATGTGAATGGCGTGGTTTACAAGGCAGAGGCTTTGGGGAGCAGAAGCGTGGCCACGGTAAGGGGACACAGCAGTGTCCTCACGGTGTCCCTGGGGAGCAAAAAAGATTCAGCTTTGCTCCCGTGCTGGAGCTCTGGACCTGGCTCCCTGTGCGCCTGCTTTCCACTGTTACCCCTGCTTGTTCAATAATTCCCCCTTGTGCTGTGCTTTGCACTTCCAAAGCACCCTGTAGCCACTCTCTGGCAGCCCGGGGCAGGACAGCAGCAGCAGCTGCCACCGGCTGTCCCCAACCCGTCCCCACCTGCGCTCCTGGCGCAGCTCCGGCCACGCGATTGCTCAGCCTGCTCCGCTCCCCGCCGTGCCGGTAGCTGGGCACACAGCTCTCGTACTCTGCCGTGCTGTTGCTTGCAAATAAGCCTGAAAAATGGGCACTGATCCTGGAGGCAGATGCTTTCCTGGAGGGCGCTTGCTCGTGCTTTGCTCGCCCGCTTGGCTTTGTACTCTTTGCAGCAAACGCCTGGCTCCTGTGGGCAAGGTGGCTCTGTGCAAACACATGCTTTGCTGTGATCCTGGCTGCGGTGAGGGAAGTGCAGGCGGCTGCTCCGTGCCCTTCTGGGGGTGGGCAGGTGCCCGTCTGGAGCAGGAAAGCTCGGGCAGCAAGAGGAAAAACTCGGTGAGGATGGTCCCTTGTAAAGATGACAGTGCTAATGCTGTGCTCGGTGAGGCTGGAGCTTAGCAAATAGATTTCCCTGCGTACATCAACCCCTGCAAGGTGGGGACATCCAGCTGCTGGTAGACCGAAGTGGTGGTGCTGCAGCATGGGCTTGCACAGATCTGACCGCACACGGTCATCCTTCACTGCTCCTCCTTGCAAAGTTGCCGTTTGTTCCCCTTTGCTCTATTCAGCTGCTGTAGCATCAAGCACAGCAAAGAGGTGCATGGGGAGGGGACGATGTGTTTGCTTATCAGCAAGGTTGTTCAAGGGAAAAACAGAATCAAGTTCACAGAAGCGTCAGCCCTGAACACCAGAGCGGAGATTTATTCTTGTTCAGGTTGGTGCTGCTGCAGATTTACAAGCATGTGCAAGGCGCACACTGCTGAAGGCAGCAAGGAAGCAGCATGCACGGCTGGAGGCAGAGCAGCGTGCGTGGGGCTGCAGTGCCAGAGGCTGGAGTGTGAAAAGTGATAGCGTATATTTCTTTTTCCAGTCGAAAGCACACCAGCAAGAAGCAATTGCACAGTTTTGCTGGTGTTGTTTTGTAGGCCAAGATCTGCTTTACAAATGAGGGCGGGCATTCTTTTAAAGATGAACTGTTTCGTGGTTTGGGGCTTTTTGTCAGATGCTGCAAAATCCTCATATTCCCTTGCACCGCCTTCCTGACGGCAGTGACTCCGGCCTCCCTGCTTGCAAGCACTCAGGCTGGCGAACTCCAGCGGGCTGCAGGGGACGGGGCAGCAGGGCAGCAGCCTGCCCGCCGCTGGAGGTGTCCCTGGAAATCACCTCTCACCAGGCAGTTTCCCCCACCAAGGGTCGTTGTCAATGGGGCTGGCTGCCTCCTCTCGCTCGCTGAAAGCCGCTCCCCTTCCTCCCAGCCTGTGGAGGAAGCCGCTGACAAACTGCTGACTCTTCCGACATGAATATTGTTCAATTATCCACAGATGTGTTTTGGCCCTGGTTTGACAAAAGCCTCTGCTTCAGCACATTTCTGTCTGCTCCCCAAAGGCGGTCGTGCGAACGCGAAATCAGCCGGCCTTAGCGTGGCCCCGTGCCGTCTCCCGGCCTCTCCGCGCTCACAGCTTTTACCCACGCCATCATTTCCTCTTCTGTCCCTTAATTAACACCAGAGAATCCTCCCGCGGCTCCAAGGAGGACCAAGAGACCTGCTGAAGGTGCCTGGTCCTGAGCCCATCTCCCGCTGGTGCGCGAAGGCTGCTTTCATCCCTCGATGTCCCCGTGAGCATCCCGAGCTCTCCCAGGGGCATTGAGCCCGCAGTGACCGCCAGCGCCCCCAAATCCCACAGCAGCTCGGTTCCCCCAGAGCCCAGCTCATCCCCCAGGCTGGAGCAGACGATGCCCAAAGGCTGCACGCTCCTTGCCCAGCAGTTTCCCTGCTTCCCTTTCCCCAGCTGGCTTTCCCCACCCCTTTGGCAGCTCTTCCCTCCCTAATTAAACTGCCTGCACGAAATGACGGCAGGGCTTCCCCTCAGCTCCTGCTCTTGCACCTTTCCCCCCACCTTGGTACCCCCATTTTTTTGGGGGTAACAGAGCCTGCCCGCCCCGCTGGTGGACGGGACGCAGCGGGTGCCCCAGATATTCTGATTTTGGGGAAAGGCAGCTCGAGGTTGCAAGGAGCCATCCCGTGGGAGCTTGAGGCTTCTCAAAGGCTTTTGGCTCGTGTGAAGATGGGAGCAGCTCGGGTTTCTTTCTGTTTGATGCTGGTAAGGAAATGTAATTGGGAGGTTGAAAAGGCAGCCTAATGAAGAGCAGTTCAAAGCCTGCCTTCTGGACACTGGGGCAGGAGACACAGCACTAAGCTTCGTATCAAATGGCCCAACCCGCTGATGACGCTGACCCCAGGTTCGATTTCTCCTGGAAGGAATCCTGCTGACCTCTGGGCAGGGCGAGCAGGGCTGCTGTGTTCCTTCCAGCTCCTGGGGGAAGAAACTGGGAGGAAAACCCCACTTGGGCAGCATCCCCTCTGCCCTCGTGCGCTACCGGAGCTTGCACGCACGCAGGCCACGTGCAGAAGTTTCTCCATCAAGCCAACAAGCTCTGACAGGAGCAGCCTCAACGTTTTTAACTCATTTTCAGGATTCAGTTCAGCACACAGGTGCCCCAGCCTGGCACTCATCCGAGGAGTCTTAATTCTCTCCCTCCCTAAACCCTTCAAGCCCTGAATAAAGCAATAACTAACCAAAGCCCGACTTCTGCTTGGGCAGGGAGAAACTGAAATCCCTTTTGTCCCCCAGAGCTGCTCAGCTGCCAGCCTGCCCCTGTACTTATGGGGCTGCACGCATACACACGCAGCTTCCCAGCGGCTGTTAGCTGCCCTATAAGATTCTGTAGCATCAGGGACCCGACTCCCTGCCCCACTGCAGCCTCCCCAAGGGGAGCAGGGAGCTCCCAGTGCTCCCCACTGTGAGCAGGGGATGCCCACAAGAGGCATTGGTGCTCTGAAGCCAGGGGTGAGCTCCAAATCGTGCAGGAACGAGGCGGGGAGACGTGCTGAGATGCTTCCAGCCCCAGCACGAAGGTGCTGTGGTGCTACCCGGAGCAGCTCCCTTCGCTGGGCTGCACCGGTCCTGATTTCTGTCTTCACAGTCGGCTCACCCAGCTGGGGTACCTCGTGGGTTCAAAGTTAACCTCGCCAAAGCAGGAGAGGAATTTTAACGGGGGGAGCTGCCACAGCTGCTGGTGGGGAGGGAGGAAGAGCGGGGATGTGGCCTCCCTTGGTGGCTCTGTATGATGCTAGCGGCATGCCTTGGTTATCGTAACAGATTCTTATTTAAAACTTCTCTCTCTCTCTTTTTTTTTTTTTTTTTTTTTTTTTTTTTTAATAACAGGAGCGTTGTTTGCCTTTGCAGTGTTTTTCAATGAGCCAAGGAGGAGGTTTTTTTCTGCATATCGTAATTGATTTATTTTGTAATGCAATATTTTCTAACAGTCACAGGCTCATTTGACTAAATTATTCATCAGCAAATTTTTAAATAATGCAGCAGCTTTCTCTTTTGCAAATTCTGCTCTCATTCCCTGCTTCTTAAGCCAGGGCTGGAAACTGATACATGCCAGCAGTGCCTTCCTTGCACCTTGCTCTGGGTTAAGCTGCTAAGAACTAATGGCTGAAGACTAATTAAAAAAAAAAAAAAAAAAAAAGCCATTATCCAGAGCCCAGATTTACTGCCTGGCCCGATATCTATTGATGCTGGTGGCAGAGCTCTGGTTGGTTCTTGTGGATGCTGGATCCACGGGGGCAGGTGGTGGGACAAGGAGCGTGGGGTGGCACCGGGAGTTGTAAGGACGAGGTGGTGGTGACCCACCGAAGGGGGAAACGTTTGCACAGGACCGTGCGTGAGCTGTCAGCTCCTTGACAGCTGTCGTTGTCCCCAGTTGCATCCAATTATCCCTTGGTGGCAGGAGGGGGGTTCCGGGCACCGCTATGAGGAATGGCTTCTTTCAGTGCTGTCAGATTTACATAGCATCAGGGATCCCAGTGGCAGAGAGCAATAAGCATTTTGCCTTCGAATCGCGGAGCCAGATCTGATTTGCTTTCGTTTTAAATTGGGTTTTGAGCAAATATTCCCCACCCCGCCCCAGTACAAAGAGTAGGAAGGAGCGAGACCTGATTGTGGCTCTGTTTGGGTGGGCTGAGGGTGAGCTGCAGCCCGGGCTCGCGGCACCGCCAGCACTGTGCTGCGCTGCCCTGGCTGCAGGCAGAGGCGCGGGGCCGCTCATCTGCATTCCTGTGTGCCCACGCCTGTGTTCGAGTCCCAGGACGTGATGCTGGTGAAAGACAGTTAATTCAATTTCAACAGAGAAATTGATTAATGGAGTGGATTAAAATAAATCCCCGATGTCCCGAGGTCTCCGCGACGCATACCAATGCCCCGCCGTCCCCGCCTTCCCTCCTCGCCCGGCGCTGGCCCTGCATGCTCCGGAGAGGGAAAAGGGGCAGAGAACCAAAAGGCAGTTAGAGAAGGAGGTGTGCACATGCCCTGCGTCTATGTCGCGTCCCAGCCACGAGCGGGCAGCGCACGAGCCTCCCACCACTGCCCCCAGGGTCACACCGCGGGGCTCGACCCTGCGGTGCTGCCCAGCCTGGGGAGCTGTGGCCACATCTGAGCTGGGGCAGGGCGGAGGATGGCCCTGAGAGGAGCCAAGTGCTTCATGCTCTCTCACCAGCCCTGGGAAAAACCTGGGGAAGGCAAAGCGCGAAGGAGCTTCGGAGGCTTTACGGAGTCATGGGGAAGAGAGGATTTCAGGATTTTGTGATTAGTTTTATGCCTCAGGACTCAAAACTTCCAACCCAGCAATACCCGCAGCCTCCCTTACAGCCCTGGAGTTCAAAGGCAATTTGTCTGCATAAAATTGGAGCAACCATTAAATAAGGACCTTTGATACTACGGCGAGTGGCAAAGCACCGAAATGAGACGCGCTGAGCCTCAGCCCGGTAGGACTTTCCCGAGCAGGGAGCCTGAATAATGCAGAGTCGAGATTAATCCCATGTTGTGGCTTATTGTGCTTTGGATGGCAAACACAGGCGTGCGAGCGCTGCCCCGAGGGCTCAGGGGCCTCGTTTCCCATTGCTCCGCAGTCATTTATACCCGTGCACAGCGAATATAAAGTGCAGCTCCCCGGGCTCTGCTGGTGTTTGGCATTCACTTAGCGCTGCTGCTGCCTGCTGGTGCGGGAGCTGAGCCCCCCTGCCCGCCCCAGGAGCCTCTCCCGAGCCCTTTTTCCCTTCTGGAGAGTTTGGAGGAGCCACTTGGTGCTTTCTTCCCCTTTTCCCCTTGTTCCCGCTGCATGCCTTGTGGCCATTCCATGTGTTTGGTCTTCAAAGCCTATGTCTAAGGTCAGCTGCTGGATTTGGAGCTGCGAGATAGCCCTTGAAAGTGGAGCAGAAGTGCCACTACAAATTAAAAAACCAAAGCGAGAATGAGTTTTAAAACCCCTTTCCCACCCTGAGAATAGGAGCATCACTGCTGAAGCACGGCGATGGCAGCCTGGGAGCTAGAAGCACAATTTGAGGAGATTTTGGTTCTTTTTGTTGCCTTTCCATCACCTCCCCATGGCCCAGGGTTATGTGGGCATGGCAAGGGGAGCAGGCAGCACCCCGCAATCTGGCTGGGAACGCTGCCGCCTTGCAGCCTGCTTTTCCCTCTGGAAATCTGGAGCTGTTTTACAACGATTCTGTTATTTTATTTTATTTAATAAGCACAGTCTGATGAAGGAACGGTTGAAACGTTTCCGTAACATTGGATCCTTTTGCTTGAGTGCTGCCAAAACATTCCTTGCGCTCAAGTGAAACCGTTTCGTTCTGATGATGTCGAAGTGTTACCAGGCGTGGTGGCAGCAGAGGTTTGGGAGGGCAGACGGTGAGACATCGGTGAGATTCCTGCCCCTTGCGCCGCGCTCGGGTGCTGTCACTGCTGCGGGGATGTCACCGTCCAGCTGCCGTTTGCTTTCTCTCCTCGTGCCGTTTTCAAGCCATTTAGCACATTTTTGTCCGTGGATTCCAAACGCGAGATGCGCACGGGGCAGGGCTGCACCTGACGGGCTGTCAGGAAAGCCGAGCCTTGCTTTTAATCCAGGAGGGGGGATTTGACTGGAAATTAGGTTGTGGCTAAAGTGCTTTTTACTGAAGCTTTCAGAGCCATAAATGTCATCGGTCCTGTCGAGGAGATGCTGCAGGAAGAAAACGGTGCCAAGTGCGGTCCCGCAGCCCTCCCTCCCCTGCAGCGCTCATCCCCGAGGCTGCAGGCACCCAGGGATGGATCACGGGTGGAAAAGAGCTGCTTAAATATTTAGGAAAGTATTCACCTGAACAGGAACAATTTTTGTTGGTTTCTGGAAGCTCACACAGCATCCCTGCCCTGGTTGTTGTTGCAGAGCCAGGCCTGTGGGGCCATGCAGGGAGTGGAGCCAAAGCTGTCAGAAAAACAAAACAATCCCCCCAAAAGTGCCCAGCTTCATTTCGGGATTCCTACCCACCTAGCAGCCTTCCAGATCCACCCATCCACCATGCAGCCCTCCCCGTGCGCTCCTATCCAACAGAAGGAGTCGAAGTGAAGCATTTTTATTGACCTCGACTCCTTTTAATTCTCTGTTTCTCAGGAGAAGTTTCCATTCCCTCTGGGCTCGGCGCCTGCTCCCAGGGTGCAGACTGCCCTGAACGCTGGGTGCGTGAGGGGCAGTGGGGGTGTGCCACAGGGGGAACCTTGGCACTGACGTTCCCCACCCAACGCCCGCCGCCCCGCACTCTCTGAGCGCTCCTCATCCTGACACACTGCGCTCCCTCTGGGAGCATATCCCAGGAAAAGCCCAGCTTTCTTCTTTTGTTCAGCCCCTGTCTCACAGCTCGTTGCCAAAGGGGCCTTCAGGTTCCCCTCAGGCATTTCATTCCCTGACAGAAGTTTTTGCTTTCCCTTCTCCTTGCAGAGCCAAGGAAACGCTGCAGAACTAGCTGGTGCCAGGGGCGAGACCGCCGGCACCGAGGCTGCGTGCCAGCAGCACCGCGTCCGGCCTCTCTGCAGCTCTGCCCGTGCTGCTGTGCCCCCAGAGCATCCAAGGGATGTTTGGGGGGCTGTGATCCCTGTTCCTCAGCCCCATGGGGTGGCAGAGCTGGGCTGCGTGCCCCAGTTTCCCCATCTGCCAAACGAGGGCATTGTCCGCCATGCCCAGAGCCACGCGGCGTCGCTGCACGGGGCAGGATGCTCCCCCAGCAATGATCCCGTCCTTGGGGAGGAGGCAATCGTGCTGTCACAGGTAATTTGCTCTGAGCACCATCCCCAAAGTGTCTGGATTCAATTGCCCGTCTGCCAAGCGGTACCTGCTCGGGGACATGCCAGCAGAGCCCATTAGCACTCCGCCGCGTTCTGCTGCTCGTTCCGCTCTCGTTCCCTTCCCAGAATCAAATTAAATCTCTTTTATTAGTTCCCTTTTTTTTGTACACAATTTCTTGCACAATTAGTGAATAATTTTCAAGAGCACAAACTAATTGCCTTGCTCCGTCCTCGCCCTGCAAAGCTTTTTGCTTTCATTTTGCTTTCACTTAATTTTTATTAGGATCAAGAGAGAAGAGAAACTCAACCAAACTGCCACCAAGAGCAAGAAGAAAGAGCTCGGTGCTCTGGAGCAGAGCTGGAGCAGCTCAGCCCAGGCTGGATTTCTCCTAGCAAACGGGGCCATGCCGCTCTGCAGCAGGGGTGCCTTGGCGGGGCCTGTGGGTGCTCACGCAAAGATGCAAAACCTCGCCCCTTTTTTATGCATCTTGAAGGACGCTGCTTTGCTGGGGCTCGGTTTGACTCCTCACTGCAGATCAATTTTTCAAGTGCTTTTCCTTGCTCGGCTCTCGCTCGTGCTCAGGCCCAGGCTGGCAGCACCAGCTTGGTTTGGGGTTGGGACAACCAAAATCCAGCCCCCTCTCACAGCCCCCCCACACTGGTGCACTTACAAGCAAGACATTTGCTTGTTAACCACCGCTCGAGCTCCTGCTATTGCAGCGTGGGGTTCGAACCGCGCGATCGATGCCGCCCATTTTCCTTCTGATAGATTCCTGAAGCTCCCGGGACCCAATCAATTGAAGGCGACATAAATCACACTAATTAAACCGTCCTGCAAGCGTGTCGCGCAGCCCCCGGGGCTGGCTGCGGTGTGCAGTGCTCCCTTGGAACTCCGAGAGCGGACTGCTGGCCCCAACCTCGTCACCGAGTTTGGGATCATTGATTTTGGGGCTCTTTGACTCTACAGATGCCACAGGAATCTCAGCGGGGGTGGCGGCAGCCAGGACGGGTTTAATTAGCTGCTCTTGTCCCCACCCAGGTGCCTAAAGGCTTCACCACGCAGCACAGAGACCCCAGGAGCATCGCTGCCTGCTCAGGCTCCTGCCTCCTGCTCCTTGAGCACTGGGAGTAAAGGTGCTAACAAAGCACCTGGGGGGCTAAGGGAGATCAGAGAGCTCCACAGCTGGCCGCGCAGGGAAACATATCCCAGAGAGCTGCTACCAGAGGCCTGCCACCAGCTCCCCTTTGAAAGCAGCACATCTCCGGTCTCCCCACCCCGCATGACAATTCAGGCTCACGGTCCTGCCCCAACCCGCAGCAGGGTCTGGGCTCGCAGAGGGGCCTCGTGGTGCTGCTGGCACTGCCCTGCCAACATCGTTCTGTTTCTGCTAAATCTCCAGTAAAAGCCTCGTTGCATGCAGCTTCCCATGCACGCACGAGGTTTTTTTAATCACTGTTAAAATGAATTTAAACTGCACAGAAGGCAGAGACATGCTGCACAGAGAGGGCTGTCGCAGGAGAAATGTTTCCATCTTGCGATGCTCGATGTGCTAAACGCAGACACGCTGACGCTGCTGCTTCCAGCCAGGGTCCTGGCTTCTGCCTGGGGTCTCTAAGAGCTTTTGCAAGACAAAAGACAGACAACGGGGCACTGTTCGGTTGCTAACAGCTCCCAGTCCTGCCGAGAAGAGGGATTCTGGCAGCTCTGCAGAGAGCATGTGGCTGCACAGCTTGCATCGCTCTGCAGAAGTGCTGAGCATCCAAAGCCGGGGCTGGTGGAGGAACGGGGAACGAGGGCATGGTTGTGCAGAACCTGCTGCTGGCTCAGGCTGGCTCTGCATCGGGCCCCTTCCAGTGCTGACGGGGAACATCTCCTGCTCCAGGCTGCGTGTGCTTCTCGACATATGCTGAGGGTTTTCACTGAAAAATCAAAATCTGCACGAGTGTTTCCAGGCTCAGGGAACCTGGACCAAGGTTATTTTAGTTTTCCCATTTTCCTCGCATAATGCTGTTTCCCACAGAAACCTGCAGACGCACCGTTCTACTAGAAATCTCTGTGCATAAATCCCAAATTTCGATCTTTTGCGTAATTTGTGGTGGGGGAGACTTTCAGCTCCGGATTCACCCTTCAAAAGGCCCGACCTGTTGCTCCAGTCGTGCCATACAGAGGAGCAGGGCCACTTGCATGGGCTGTGGGACACTCTGCCCCAGAAGGCCCTGCCACCCCTCTCCATGGCCCAGGGGACAGAGGAGAGCAGTTTGGCAGGGCACATTTGGGTGCATCGATTTCACGAGGAGCACAGAGCCTGCAGAAAGGATGTTTGTAAACACGCTGTCTGCTGGCTCAGATTTTTTTCCTTCCCCCTTTGCCTTTGCAGCCGTACCACGAGGGCTTTGCTCCTGCTGGCTGTTACAAGTGTCCTCTGAATGCGCAATCACAGCGGGTGACTCCCCTTTCCCTCCCTTCCCGGGTGCCTGACTCGGGATCTTGTCGATGATTAAGCTCAGCGTCTCATAAATTATGTTTCACCAAATTGCTACATTAATAAGGGGCCGTGTGTTCTTGGAGGATCATTAATTATAGATACGTTTTTATTTCCCCTGCAAAATTGCCCGTGTTCCTCGCTGGGCTGATTATGCAGCCGCGTCAGGCATGGGGTGAGGGATGAGGGCTCTGAACTCAGCAGCTCCTGGGGACCAGCATTCCCCCCGGGGTGCCCTGGTCCCTCTCCCTGCAGCACTTTGCACTTCAAAGCCTTCCTCTCCCCAGGACATCAGCTCCAATTCGGTTCCTACCAACAAGATGCCTCCCATAGCAAAGCCGCCCTGCAGGGCTGCGTTGTCGTTATCGATTCATTTCTAGCAATCGTTTATGCGGGGCTGAGGGTTTGGGATGTGCTCCGGGGAGCAATCGGGAATCAATGGCAAGTCCATCGGCAGGCAGGAGCTGGGGACACCTCGAGCCCCAATGACACAGCCACACGGGAGAGGGATTCCCTGGAGCCACGGCGGAAGGGACACGTGCACGGAGAGATGATAAATTCCCTATTTGCAGATTTATTACAAGAACTCAAAGGGGCGGAAAACTGGATCATGGGGCGTTTTCTTTTTTTGTTAAAGCTGTTAAACTTTTATGTCGTGCCGTAATGGTAAATGAAGTTGGCCCTGGAGTTTAAACAGTCGCTGATTAAATACTTTCCCCTTTCAGCTGCGACGGAGCATTGCAGACTCGTCCCCGCTGCAGGCTCCAGCCCCGGCTTCTCACCCACCCCACGAGGCTGGCACCTTGGCTGGCGGCTGGCACCTTGGCTGGCTCAGCCCCCCATCCCCATCCCCAAATCCTAAGGGGAGTGTGCAGTCCCCAGGGGTCCCCCTGCACCCAGCTCCCCTGCGAGCACCACACGCACATCGCTCTCCTTCCCCGACTCTCATCAAAGATTTAGCAGCGAGAAGACGATGATATTTGCAGTGAGCTCACAGAGGCTTCGTTCTCTTTGCAGAATCTTCTACAGTACACTTCCCAGTACATTAGGAAGCACTATAAATATTTAAGGCTAGACTATCATTGCTCGAATAAATGAGGGAGCTGCTGGGAGGCACGAGCCCCGCGCTCGCTCCGTGCCCGTCCCCCTTCCCTGAGACCCGCCGGTCCCGCTGGCCTTCCCCGGGCAGAACCAAGGGGATGGTGCTCAGCTGGAGCAGCCCCTGAGCGCAGCAGGGCCCACGGAGGGGCAGCTCCTCCGGCGCAGTCACGGAACCATCGAGCCTGTTTGATGCCGAGCGATCTCCTGCTCCAAACAGCACTTAATGTCAATTATTGCATGCGGCGCAGGCAGTTTTTCAATTAACTGCCCTATATAATTTTATGTTTCCAGTCTGCTCGTATGTGGTTTGTGCATAAACCTTGGGAAATGATGGCCTGGGCAGGCAGGAGCCATGAATTTGTTTTTAAGAGGACGCAGCTCAGCGCCACAAACCTGGCTTCTGCACCCTGCCCTGGGCTGCCCACCCCGGGCTGTCTGCACTCAGAGCCACCCTGAGGCCCCTTTTTGGGGCACAAAGAGGAGGTTTGGCCCCACTCCTGTGCCACAGGCTGAGAAGTGCCTGGAGAATGGGGAGATGGCTCATTTTGGGCAGGAATCACTGCCGTTAACTATTTACACGCTCTCTTGTGAGGTTAACCAAGCCCAGCTTACAACTATTTGCTCTTGGCTGAACATGAGTTCTGGTTCATATGTGAGCATTTGCCTCATTTCCCCTATTTTGCCCTGAGAAGTTCTGGGCTCCCAGCGAAGGAAGGAGCTCTGCCTGTTGACGGGATGGGTGTGCTGAGGTCCCCCCGTGCTTACACCGATCCCCTCATTTATTACAGCCCTGAGAAATGCGCACGGCAGCGGTGGCTTTGCCTTACAGCCGGGGCAGAATGGGACAGGGGGGAAGGAAACTCCTGCTGGAGTTATTTCCAGTTTCCCCAGTATCCTGGAGGGCATCTCCCCCCTCCCAGTGCAAAGCAAACAACTGGTGGCTCTGTAGAAGAGAAGCCTGCCTCGGTGACCCGCGGTACTTAAGGCTCAGTAAATATGTTCTTAATAATCAACTGGTGTTTATTTAATGTACAATAATTCTGCTGCAAAACTCCAGTGAGATGCACAGTTAATTAAAAATGTCTTTGAAATGGGTCCTCTAGGGAGAGCATTTTATAGTATCAGAGTGCTTTTTTCCCCCTCTTTTTGCTGCCCATCCCCGCTGTCAGTTTTCTCCTTTCCCTGCCATCCGGGCCCTGCCTGCACCCCAGCTCTCCCCTTGCAGGTGGGCACGGGGAGGGCCTTGGCTTTCACCCCCCACACCCGGGGCCAGTCCACCCCCCTGCAGCAGAGCAAACTGAGCTGTATTTCAGCACCAAACCTGCTCGGCGTGGCACCCAGGAGCAACGGGTGGGCAGCTGGCACCCGCAGGCACTGCACGCTGCTCCCTGGGACACCTTTCCCCGTGCAGGGGGGGCACAACTGCCTGTGGGAGCGCTGGACCCCGCTCGCCATGCCCGTCCCCTCCCCGGCACAGAAGAGAGGTGATTAAAAGTTAATATCAGACCGCGGCTGGAGGCTGTAAGCCGGCTGTAATTACTCGGATGTGGGGATATTAAGGGCCAGTGTAATTATAATTCCGAGGTAATCGAGAGAACGCTTTGTGCTAATGCTGTGTCTTACATCTGGCAGCACAGCGCTGATCAGCGCACCCCCCGGGCTCTGCCCATGGCAGGGCTCTGTCCCCCGTCCCCCGCCACCTCCGTCCGTCCCAGCCCTGGCATGGAAAAAATGGCCAAGGCACTTGCAGGGGGATGGGAGGATTTTGCTGCGCTTGGCCAAGGCTTGCTGCAGGTGGGGGGAAAAAAATAGCATATAAAAAGCATCAGATTGATTTTTGTATGATTATTTTTTTAACTAATGGAAAGGGAGTGCTGGGGAACAGGGCATGTTTGCGGCTGGGCTCAGAGCTTCAGTGGAGACTGTGGGGGCTGCAGGACAGACCCCATCGGGGTCCCTTCTCCACTGGTCAAACTGGGAGGATGGCTTTTGCAAACCTAGGGATGCTGCCCCTGGGCCAGGGAGAACCCCTCCCCTGAGGCTTCACACGGAGGGTGCTGGTGTCCCCTGATGAAAGGAACAGGAAAATAGGGATGGGGACGCTGAGAATGGGGGAAGAAATGAGGACAAAGCCTCCAAGATGCTGCCTCTGCTCCCAGCATCCCAGGATTAGCGACACCGCAGCCATGGCAGCTCTGCTGAGCCTGCAGATAAGGGGCAGAGGGAGGGGAAAGCTCTGCGCTGTGGCAAGATGCAGAAGGGAAGCCAAAATGTCCTGCAGGAACCCGAGCCGCTGCTGTCTGCGGGGTCAGGAGGATCTGGGGGTGTGATTTGTTTCCTAATGATTTGTTTTGCATTTGTTTCTTCCTTTCAGCTGTGGGAGCAGTAGATGCTGCGGGGAGCAGAGACGGAGAGATGATTAGAAGTCATTTAAAGAGTAATTAGGTTTGATCCAGGACCCTTTGGGATCCCAGGTCTGCTTCTGCTGCTCCCAGCTTAAAAATTTTTGCTTTTGAAATGGAATGCGGCAAATCATGGGCATGTGAGTGCTGGTTAAGGAGGCCTTGCTGCAGGAGGCAACATTGGCGGGGGGCAGGACATCTCTATTTCACCCTCTGTGCCCTGAGACAGGTCGCCTACACTGCGCGCTTAGCCGTTGTCTCTTCTGGAAGGTTTCCATGTCCTTATTTATAAGGCCTCTCCAGCCCAGAACAACCCCCTTTGGAAGATCAGTAGCACAATCATCACTGGGCCATGAAATAAGACCTGAGGAAGTACGACGAAGTATAATTTACCTACCACGCAGCTGAACCTGCTGAGAAATAAACCCCGTCCGCAGGGAGCGCGGCACCGTCTCTCCGATTGCTCTCTTAGATCACTGAGCCATCCCCGCAGGCAGCCGGCTCCTGTATATTTGGCGCAGCCTCTTCATCCTGTGCTGAGCATGATTCTTCCTGATAGTCCCTAATGTCTTGTACACAGGCTGCTGGGTGGGGCTTTCCTCCCTTTTATTTCTCCATCGCCTCTGGTTTATATCAGGTGTCGCCAGCAACATCCCTGCACTTCCCCGCCGGCTGCTTCCATTATGCATGAGCACGGGGAGGACGGAACCTGCGTCCTCCTTCGTGTGCTCATTAAAAACCCACCCTGCTTCTCTCCGTGCTCCCTCTCGCTCCTACCATGTAGAGCTGCAGAGCATCTGCTGCAACCGCCGCATCCTGCTCTGTCGGAGCATCGCCTGCACCGCCCGCATCGCCTGCACCGCCCGCACCACCTGCACCACCTGCATCGCCTTCTGCCTCCGCCAGAGGATCTGCTGCATTTACCAGTGCTTCGTTTTGCACACGCACAGGGAGCATGAGGGAACAGAACAGCTGTAGCCCAGCTGCTGTGGGGTACAATGGCAATGGGGTCATTGCGGTCTGGGCTTTGACTCTGGCCTCCATCCCTGGAACAGCATCGCCTGTCCTTGGCTGGGACCATGGGGACAGACAGGTATAGAGAGGGGGAAATCAGAGGAATCCCCTTGGGGAAGCCAAATAGCCCCTCTCTGCCCACTCCAGCCCTGCAGAGCCCCAACACCAGCCCAGCTTGCCCCAGGCCCTGCAGGGACCCTGTGGTTTTGCAATGAATCACAGCTCAGCTCCCCACGGGACGCGCTCGCATCCTGAGCTGCAAATGGGCCGGGGGGAAATCTGCCTTCTTTTTTCTGCTCTTCTTCTGCACTCAAGAGAGAAGAAAAAGAACAAAAAAAATATGTTCAGGCTTCTTTTTTTTTATTCCCCACTTTTTTATCCAAACACTTTCAAAGTTAATTTCAAAAAGCTGGGAACACTTGATAGTTTTAATTAATCTGCTGCCTAGGGAAATACAATTTGTGTAGCCAAAGCCTTTCGCCTTCCTCTGGATAGCTATCTCTCTCCGGGTAGTGCTGACAGTTCCAGCGAGGCAGCGGCTGTGGCAGCAGCTCGGGCACTTTTATTCCATCCGATGACAAGAGGCGTGCAGGGAGGGTTCATCCTGCAGCGGGACCTTGGTTCGGTTCCACCCTGCGGGACGCTGAGCCCCCTCTCCCCGCCTGCAGCACCCACCCGCTGCAGACCTGCTCCTCAGATCGATGGGGCACAGAAGCTTGAATGATTTCCTGCCCCAGCTGCTGGCCAGGTCTAATTCAAGGCACACTCCCAGGAACATGGAAAAAACACTGCGGAGCATTTGAAATATCGAGTAAAGGATTGTTTTTTTTTAATCTACTAATTCATTCTAACTAATTGAAAGTGATTAAGCAACAAGGCAAACCGTGCTGTTTGGCTTGCTGCATGCCACAGGTTGGGGCAGAAAGAGGGGCTCGACTCCCCCCTGGCAGCAGGTGAACCCCTGTTTCTGCACCAAACTGCCGCCCCTTCCCAGCCCAGTGAGCACCACCTGCAGCCCCAGGACCTCGGCCTGGGGTGGAACCACGCTAAGGAGGAGCTGGGTGCTGCAAGCCCCAGGAGCAGAGCGGCTCAGCGGAGGTCCACGTTGCTGCGAGCCCCTTCTTACCCACACTTGATCTCCCACGCGGAAACTCATTACCGCCTTGATCGAGTGTGTGCAGGTGCAAGGGGGAGAGAACAAAACTGCCCGGGTGCACCTAGCCACGTCCTGCAGCACGGCCCTCGTCCCGCACACGGAGCTGCCTGTGGACATACATGGGGACATACATGGGGACAGGGTGCTCTGGGCCCTTCTCCAGCCGTGAGCAGGGCAGCGGGCCGCGGTCCCTTTGCTTCTTCCAGCACCCCTGTCTCGCTTCCATCAGGAGGTGAGTGGTTCAGGCCCATCACTCCCCATAATCGAGCATAAACACCGCGTTTTGCAGCCACTTAGCTGGGGCTGGCATTTGGAAATGACATTTAAAGGTCACTGCCAATCTCCCTGCGTGGAGAACAGGGAGAGGAAGGCTGCCTGGCTCCTGTGTGGGGCTGGGGGCTGCAGCACCCCCAACCCTGCCCAGCGCCCGTCCGTCCGTCCTGTGCACGTCCTCCTGGTGCAGGGCAGATCCCAGCCCCGGGTACCAGGAGCAGGGGTGCACGTGGGGGCTGCACACAGAAGACAAGGTGCTGAGCCGCTCCGTGCCGCCCCATCCCTCCTGCTCCGTGCTGTGCATTCCTTTCTCCCTGCCCTGCCTCCAGTTCCAGCTAATGATTTTTTCATCCCTCTGCAAGGAACGTGCTGTTCAGGGAGGTTTATGCCTGCTTCTTGGGGGAGAGGTTTCTGTGACAGGAAGAACCTGAGCATGGCACTGCAGATGTTGTGCAAGGAGGCAAATTTGCACCCCCCCAAATTAGCATTAATTGACATCAGCATTGCAGGGAGCTGCTGCACACATGTGCAGGCAGGCAAGCACCCACGTCCTGTGTGGCACAGGTACGACTGAGCCCTGCTGCCTCTGCCCTGCACACCTCGGGCTGGTAAAAGCAATTCCCAGCAGCTCAGGAGCCGGGGAGGCTCGGGGAAGGTTTGCTGCCACGGTGCACAGCAGCAGCCCTGACACTTGCCTTATTATTATTGTTACTATTTTGCTTGTTCTCAGCGCAGTGCATTTTCTCGCGTCTAGCCCACTTCACAGCAACTCCTTAAGTGGGGACGTAATACACATTTTAAAGCATTGAAAGTCACACTCCACAATTTCAGCTCCCAAAAATAAAAATGAAGAAGTCAATACAAATTAAGAAAGAAAGAAGAGACAGTCTGTTTCCATTCTTTAACCCAGGTTTCCAGGCAATTATTCTCCTATCTCCCCCATAAAATTAATAAGAATTCTGCTTGAACATTCAATAGGCTTTGGTTTTGCATAGCATCTTTCAGGCAAAAGGAGGACAGAATGCTTAATTAGTTTCCTGCAGCCTCTCCTGCCTGCGCACTGTGTGCAGATAGCACTGCCTGTAGGAAGCTGCACATGCACAGGGCAAAACCTGTGAGGTGTTGTCTTACAAGAAGGATGGGGGCCGCTTGGTTCCTTAGTAGGGACGGGTCAGGGGAGCGGGGAGAAGGGTGAGGCGGGGCCCGGGGTGTGAGGACTGGGATCAGCAGCTGCCCAACAACTCAGCTTTCCCCGCTGTGAGTGCTCCTGCACTGACGGGCACGACGACGGACACCGCCCACGCAGCACACACGCACCCCAAGCCCGAAGGCTCATGCACACCAATGGCAATCCAACAGCGCGGGGAGGAGGTCATCGGAGGCGTGCAGACGACACCAAGCATGACCAGTGGCCAGCTCCGCTCTTTGGTTGCCACCAGTTTGAGCCACAAGTTTGGATCTTCGCAGGGACGCACGCTACGTGAGCATCCCACGCTCAGACCCCCTCAGGAGCTTTCCTTCCTGCCTGTTGGTGCTCTCAGCAGCTTTTCTGCCTCCTCCATAACTAGAAAAGAATTGGATCCCATAGAAGCAGGAGGCTCAGATGTAACAGAGCGATAGATAAATGGATGTGTCCATATGGAAGAAGACAAATAGACGGGGAGATAAGGAGACCGGGTAGCAAGCGGTGTCTGAAATCAAATTAAGAAATTTCTCACATATGTTTCGTTCCATCAAAACCTCAATTATGCAGAATGTTTCCTACCTCATCGCCATAAATAAGGTGAAGCCTGCAAAAAGGACAGTACTAATACCACAGCACTAATATTACTGCCACCCACAAATAAGCGGGGAGGGGGGTGGCACTGCTGAGCAGGGGGTCGCCTCCAGCCCCGCACGAAGCCCGTGGCGGTTGCCTGGAGGGCTGGGCTGGGGGCAGCAGCGCTTCCCCGCCTTTTGCAAGAGCCAGGTCACCAGCACGGTCCTCACCCACCGCCTGCCATCGGCCGCAGCTGATGCTCTTGGAGATCACCCCGGTGCCAGCCTGCTCCTGCCCGTTCACGTAGCTGCACTGGACTGTGTTTGTAAATATCTATCTGTGTGCGCGTGTGTTTATTTCTGTTTAGCTCTATTTATACACACATATGTATGCATATATAATTTTCTCTCTTTAAAATATTAAAATAAATTACACTTTTCACAGAATACAGACATTAATTCTGTTTCCAGGAGATTTGTCAAATCAGTGGTCTGTGTTTGCATAACAAGCTCTTTGGTTCTGCTGCGCTGCATATAAATTACCACGCTGTCAGGCTCCAGATCAAAATCATTGGGTTTTAAGCAGAATCTCTCACATTGATTAAGATGTGCTTTACGTTGTGTGCATCCATTACATCTGGTGGCGGGGAGAGGAGCCCTGAAAGCCCAGAAATCTGCAGCCTCACGTGCAGCGTGGGCTCGTGGTGTTATCACACAGCCGCGTGCGCACGCAAGGAGTCTATTAAATGTGCAAAGCCCAGACTGTATCTCCTCCTCTTAAAAGCTAAACTTATCTGCCAAGGCAGTAAACAGCTTGGGGTTTATAAAGTGTAATCACAAAGCGCAGTCCCCCTGTCGACACTGGCAACAGTCATCTGCTCGTTTGTTTTAATGAGATAAAGCCCTCTCCAGAAGCAGGGAGATGAGTTCCAAGTTCTCTGCTCACCTCTGACTTTTCTCAGTGCAGTTTGCCCAGGACCATGGGGACCAGCAGCTGATCTGTTTACCTGCGGCTGTTGAGGTGCAGGGGATGCACACCTGAGATGCTCCAGCAGGAGAACAGCATCCCGGGCAGGTTTTGCACAAACGCAAAATGCACCAAGCGCCGCCCCTTCCAGCCGGCCACTTCTGCTAAGAGCCAGAGCTGCCCACGATCAGGAAGATTTCACAGGCCGTGTGGCTGCGATGGAAAAACACCTTTCCCACTGAAAAATACGGCGCTGCTCTGCGCCAGAGCTTGCTTGCTGCAGCCTTCAGGCTTCCCGGAGGCTGCCAAGAAGAGGGCCACTCCTGGCTGTATTTTTAGCTCGCTGGCACCTGCCCATGAGGAGTGGAGGTGAGGTCTGCCAGCGCGCTCCATGCAAGGCTCTCGAGTAGCAGCAGATGGGACCGGTTCCTGGATGCTGACAGGGATGTGAATAGGAGCTTAAATTAAAGCAGCTAAGTTATGGGTGCTTTCTCTGGCAGTCTGGCCATGTATGCCAGCAGCATTTTTCCTGAGTTTGCACGGAGGCACTGGGGAGCCAGCTACAGTTTAATTGTATTTCTTTAACTTTACCAGCCAGAAGCCTTAAGGCAGAGCCACATGAAAGGAAATTATGATTTGGGAGAATTCCTCTCTTTGTTTACCTATTTAAAGCGCATTTCCTTGGTGCATTTCCCATGCACAGCAGAGAGAGAACACCCGCAGACAAACCCAGCAAAACGAGTTTTCGAGTCCCCTGCTGCGTCCGCAGGGTCTGCTGGTGTCCAGTGTCCCTCAGCATGCAGCTGTTTTCTGGGGTTGGGGAAGCAGAGGAGCAGAGAGGAGAGCTGACTTGCTCCAGGCATCCTCAGGGTCAGAAACAAAGCCCAAACCAAGTGCACGCTGCCTGTTAAAAAGTTTGCATCCTTGGATTCCCATCCCTACACGGCAGCACAGACGCGCAGCCCTTCAACTAACCCAAGGCCACCAAGAACAGCCAGCAGGAAAAGCCCTGAGGGCTGATACTTCTTCAAAGAGCATCTCCCAATCCATAAATATTTCTACCAAAATGCAGGACAAAACATAATGTATAAAAGATTGAATCGAAGACGTATTATGCTGTTGCATAGCAATCCTGTCCTCGGGAATTTATGGCTTCGGCATGTCCCCTGCTAAAAGAGGGATGCTGCCTGGTGGAGGAGTTCAATTCATCTTGTATCTGTTGCAAAGCATCAATATTATGGTTTGCTCATTTAAACTGGAAATGGGATCAAGTCTTTTAGCTATTTATAGTAAAAAGAATAAATAAATTAAAACCCCATGTAACACCACTGACACGGCGAGTGCTCTGAGTCTCGGTTACGGCTAAAAGCTGCCCCGAAAGTGGCAATGGCAGTGCCCATTTTCATGGCAGTGCTGCTGCAAATCTCCCCCATGTCACCAGGTCTACACGCCCACATCGCTCTCAGACAGGGCTGGCTTCCATCCTGCTCCCCCCACTTTATGGAGCCTGTGCCTTTATGCTCCATAAAACCTTCTCCGTGTGGCTGGAGCGGCTCAGGTCTCAGGATGTAAAAGTTTGGAGTGAAATCAATCCGTCACCATGGGGTTTATGACATCCCCACCTCACACTTCGCGTTTTAATCACAGCTGAAATCCTGTCTGATATCCCCCCCTCCAATAAAGGCTAAAAGCAAGCACAGCATCTGGGTCCAGCACTGCCCGGTTTCTGGTACCAGTGCTGGGAGGTCCACCAGAAGCAAAATATCCCAGGCTTTTCCTTGCCTTTCCTCCAGAGTGGAAAACGGAGGGATCTGGGGGGTTGGCTGATGCTGCCAAGCTGCAGTGCTGCAGGTGCTGCAGGTGCAAACACAATGAGGGTGATGTGGCTGTTGCTGCAGGATCCCTTTGCTGGGCATCCCGTGGGCACAGAGCCTCGCCCATGGGTGCAGCCCTCAGCACGAGCCTGCCCTGCTGGCTCCTTACACGGGTTTCTCCCTTGCTCCTGGGAAGGGCACAAGCTCTGGGCAGTGAGAGGATCTGGGAGAAAGCAGGTCATAAAACACTCAGCAAAGTTCCACTCGGTGCTTCAGGACTGAAATTAATAGGTGCAACCCATAATCCTATCTTGGAGAGAGATGCAGGGGGGAAAGCAAGAGAAAAATAATGGTCAAATCCCCATGCCTTGCTGTCGGAGAGCGCTCCAGGTCTGTGAAGTTCAATGCATAGGAAATGAGGTGGAGACTCGGCACGTCTGCAGCGAGCGCAGGGCAGGAGTGACCTTCGCAAACCTGGGAGGAGCTGGGATTTCTGCTCGGGGCTCCCTGCATGGAGGGGCTGCGGCGGGGAGCGTGAGGATTTGAAGCAAAATTCCCGTCCAAGCAGGCAGCGCACGGGGAGGACACGATGCTGTGTGCATCTCCCTGCTGCTCGCCTTCCGGGGGCTGCTCTGCAAGAGCGAGGACGTGGCCGCAGCTGTGCACCGGCTGCTGCGGTGCTGTTGTGGCCAGATGTGCTGCACCAGGAAGAGCAAAACGGGGGCAGGGAGGGGAGGGAAATGACTCTTGTAAAACGTAAATTTTACAAGAAATCAAAGGTAAATTACATTTGTCTGGTCCCCCTCCATCAGCCTTAACTCCTGAGTGTGCCAGCACCATCCCCGTGCAAACAAGCAGCCGTGCACCCGCACGCATCGCAGCACATTTGGCAGCGCTGATTTTTCTGTATAGAACGTGCCCAGACCCCTGTCCCCCATCCCCGCGGTCATCCTGCAGAAGAGCCCTCAGCGGGACGCCCTGGCTCGCTTGAGAGGTGAAATGAGCGTTTCACCTGTGTTAGGATGAGCGCAGGCAGAACACAGCAGACATTGCCCAGGACCCGGACAGGTCCCTGCAGCTAGCAGCTGCCAGACCTTGCAGGGACGCGTGGATTGTCACGGGGATGGGAGCACACGGACTGTCACATGGGGACGTGAGCGCTGCACAGCGAGTGCTCGGGGTGTGAAGGAGCAGCTGGTGCACTGGGGAGCTCAAAATTAAAGAAAAAGTGTGTTTAAAAAAAAAAAAATCTATTCAGAAGAAATTATGCCCTGGTAGCTGTGCTGAACTTCCGTGTTCTTTATTGCTGCGACATTTGCATGAAAATGGGATGAAAAACATTTTTTCAGGTAGCGATCCCCACCTGTTCTCACCGCTCGTTCCCTACCTGCGGGGCTCAGCTGCTCTGCACGGCACCGGTTGGGAAACTGAGGCAGAACAGCCAGGCCCCTCTCCTGTTCCTGCAGCAGACTCCTCAATCCCAAACACACTCTGCCAAAACCCCTCGCTGCTCCTTTTCGATTTGTTCGGTAATCATATTTGATTTAATTTCATGTTTTCCCCTCATTCTTTGTGCCGTGCTTGCCGCTCAGAAATAATGACGGCAATGTGTTGCCATTACTCCTGCCTATGTAGCTGATTCCTCTCTTTTCCTTCCCTTGTCATTTCCATTCCTGTTCTCTTTTTTTTCTCCCTTTCATACAATGACTTCGGCATTTCAGCTTACTCACCTGGAAACCGCTACATTTCCTGGTTCATTCTGATTAGATTGTGTCTCACCGACGTGTTCTGCTGAGCCATTTTTAAATAAGATGTTCGCTGAGCACAATCACCTAATTATTTGGAGTTTAGTGCCATTGTGTTTTTACATAAGCTCTTACAATTGATTTTTTTGGGGGCAGGAAAGAAGCGAAATTATTCCCCCCCACACACACCGACGTATTTTATACATGTTGGGTTTTGTGTGCACGTTACATTTTTAGAAAATCAATTTCTGGCCCTGGATGTATTTGCTCAGCCCGAGACAGAGAGCGTGCGGCGGGGCTGGAGCCGGAAGGACAGAGGGGGACCTTGCAAGGAGCCGACACAAAGCAGACATTTGTTCTCGTGCCCTAACCCAACAAGAAGCTGCTCCAGGTTTATCTCTGTCCCACACGCGCCCAGTGCCATCTTGCTTGGGCCCTGACTATGCCAGGTGACTCCCGATGCTGGGAATTTGAAAAGTGCTGCTGAAATTTAGGGGAAAATAAACACAAATGGTGCAGGTGGGTGTCTTCACAAAGGGGACCTGTGACGCCTGCACACCTGCTGGGGGATGCTGTTGGACAGTATCTGTCCCCATCCCTGTCCCCAGGGCTGTGTCACCCTCTGCCAGCCTGCCCTGTCCCCATCACAGCCAAACCCGGGCATGGGGCTTGGTGTCTGGGTGCGAACGGGACCTGCCGGTGTTGCAGCTGCTTCTGGTCCGGCACCGGCCGCACCCATTGCCAGGCAGGGATAACGCAGAATCCCACGGGAATGGGGACAGCGGGATGTGCTGCCCTGAGAGGAGGAGGGCAGGGTGGCCAAGCACTGAGGGAGCACCCCAGCACCGAGCAGCAAACCCCTCCCTCGTTTCCCTGTGTATGAACCGCAATGAATGCTACCGCGATTTCTGTGCCTCTTTCTACTGCCCGCCGTGGGGCTGGCTTAGATCCAACCACGTGTCAGTTTTACAGCCAGGTGGAGCAGGAAAAAATCAGGAGAGAGGGATTTATTTCCCCTCCAGTTCAAGACTGACAAGGACACGGCTTGATGTAGGACAGGCACGCTTGAAATCCCCGTGCTCAAAAGATAATTTATGGTGCAAACTTTTGCCACATTGGTAAAAAGTGCCCAGGACTTGGATTGTGCTGGCTGTGCCTTAGATTAAGCGGAATCATGGATGTAAATCAGGAGCAGCCCCGTGACTTCCTCTGGCATCGCGTTGTTGTCACCACGAGCACTGGTCCAAATCAACAGCATCCCATAAACCCGGTGACATCGCATCAGGAGCGGCGACGGCACTGCTATAAATCTGGAGAGGGGCTTGACTGCGAGGAGATCCTACAGGGGTGATGAGGAAGAAGGGCCAGGGCCCTTTTGCTAAGGAGGAGACGTGGCTTAGCCACAACGGTCGCACACCCACCCCTAGTCAAGACAAATTTCCCTGAACTGCTGGAACTGGGACAGGGGAAGCCCACCCCAGCATCTCACAACGGTTTTGATGCACGCGTCACGCAGCTCCAGGCATGGGTGAGAGCAGTATTGATCAGGCTGCGTTATGGCTTCTGAGTAATTCTGGGCAGCCAAAGGCTTTGTTAATAGTCAAGGGGCAGATCATGTGTGCATGATCTCAGAGGGTGGGAGCTGCCTGTGAGTTCCCCAGTGCCAGAATCCAGCCCGGCCACAGCAGCCGAGCTCGGATTGCTGCAGAACCCAAGGGTTTGGTCTCCGTATTTCTGCTGAGAGTGACGAGGGCAGCAAGGAGTGCAGCGAGGGGCTGGGGGAAATCTTGGTGAGGTCCCTGGGCTTTGTCATGGGGCTGCCCGCTGGTGCCCCTTGGAAAACCACCACCAGTCTGCAGTCCTGCAGCCTCCTTAAGGGAAAAAAATGGGCAGATTACACCTTTAGACCCACTTCCCGTTAATCTGCCATTAAAATACCAGCCAGAGGACAAAAATAGAGGGGTCCATTCTTCATGTGGACAGCGGGGCACGTAAATTGCTCATCTGCCTTGGCTGAAGCGAGTTCTTTGTTTGAGGCTGGGCTGACCTCTGCTCCCTCTGCGCTCCTGGCAGGGGGTCACTGATGCCATAGCTCTGCACTTGGTCCCAATTCCAGCAAATACTGAATTTCTTCCCATTTGGTGGACGAAACCCCAAGACGCTGGCTCCTCTCTCTGAACTTGGGTGGGAACAAGCCCCCAGCCTCCCCTCGCATCCTCGCATGCCCAGGTCCCCCCTGAAGCCTCCACAGCTGCTGGAAACCTGATGGAGAAAAGCCCCCAGTGCCTGCAGAGAGCTGCAAATCAGCTCGCTGCTCGCAGTATATACATATGGAATGAGGTTTATTTATGAAGGGGAAAGAGCCTATAAAGAAGAGTTATTATGTCCAAGAGGAGCTGATTTATAGAACAGCAAACTTTAGGCTGTAGCTCAGAGTGGGGAATGACAGCCCCTGACAGGTGGCCGTGAATAAATCCCAAAGTTTTCCTGCCTCCGGTAGCCGGTGGCTAAATACTTCGGCAGGTTGGAGGAACCTCCACCTGCCGCAGTTTGCAAGAGGCAAAGGGTGGGGAGGAGAGCAGCAGGGACCTGCCACACTTCGGTGCAAAGTGCTGGGCTATGCTTTGTTTTCAAACATCCCCCAGCCCCATGCTGATCTGTATGCAGGAGCCCGGCCTGGCTGCTTGCAGCTCGAGTGTCTGCATCGTAATTGCATGGAGAGGAGCCAGCCGGCCGGGCTAAGTGTGGCCCTGACAGTGATGCATGAACCCATCACATTCCCAGTAACCGGCGGCTTGTGACAAGCTGGGACCACGGCTGCGTGGTCGCATGCAGAACAACCAGCTCGTGCTTTGGTGTGGAATCACCGCCCCGTGCCCGGGTGATGTGCACTGCGCCGGCGGTGTGAAAGCTTCTTGGTGCTGCTGCTCGCGTCCCTAGGACAGGTTGCTGTGCGGGGATGATGCTCCCTGGGCAGGTCCTTTCTGCTGTGCAAGCACTGAAAGCCAGGCTCCCTCCTGACACCCCCAGGGGGTAACCAGATGCTTTCCTCTCTCTGAAGATGGATACACCGGAGCTCCCGACTGTAGTTCAGCTGCTCCAAGTGCTCGTAAAGCACTCCTGGCAGCAGAGGAGCAGGGGCAGCGCTGCGAGCCGAGCTGCCAGCCCCGCAGTTTAACAGCCGGCACTGTAAAGCCGGGTCCGGGCACAAACCCCCTCTCCTAAAGCTTTTCAGCTCACGGTATCAACAGATTTATTTGCTTGTAAACCCTCCCGTAGCACAGACAAGGTTTTTTTTGTGAGCACATGAAGCAGAATTCATAACAACCCGGCACATCGCGGTGTCTGAGCGGCCAGAGCTGTCCTCCCCTCCCTGGGTCACATCCTGCACGGGACCACATCTCCCTGACAGCGTGCCTGTGCTCCTCGCTGCCTTAGAGACCAGCATCACCTCCAGGCTGAGCTATCCCCTCCGCCTCCCAGCCCCGAGGTGCAGAACACACCTCAGCCCCAGCTCCGCAGGGCTCCCTCCACCACAAGCGACTAATTAACTCCCGCACGCTGCTCTAATTGCACAGCTTGCTGGCTTCACTCGCCCGACAGCTTTGGATGTGATTAATTTGGGGCTTACGAGAGGCGAAGCCGCTCGCAGCCCTGTTTGCTGCCCCCCTCCCACCCTGCGCTCGTTAGAGGTGAGCGTGCAGTTTAATTTCTCAAACCACCCAGCTGTGGACTCAGGCTGGTAATGAAATATCCACGCGGAATCGCTGATGGAGAGGGGAGCTGCCGATCAGCAGCCCTCGCTTCCGTTTGATCTAATTGTCCCCAGATATCTGCAGAACCGTTCTGCAAAGTTTGCAAAGGGGAGGATCCTCGATCCTCTGCACACACAGTGCTCTTTAGTTCCGATTAACATTGTGATCCTCGCTGCCAAAAGAGCCCATCCATTTCAGTGAGCAAACAAGAGAGGGGAGCAAAAGGGACCCTGGGCTGATAGCCTGCAAATAATGTTTGCTAGATCTTTCCAGCTTAGAATGGCATTAAANTCAGATAAAAAAAAAAAAAAAAAAAAAAAGAAAGAAAAGAAAAAGAAGCATTTTTCAAAACTTTGCTTCTCAATTTATTGCATGGCATCCTGCAGCAAACAGCAAAATGAAATAGGTCCTTGTTATCTCTCCCCCCAAAAAAGAGACAAGCTGTACAGGAGAAATAGATAATTTCTATCTGTTTTTTTTATATGCTTCATAAAATGCATTGTGCAGGCATGTAAAATATATGTGGCCTGTATAAATATGTTTAAAGGCATAATTTTAAGAACAGGCTGCTGGAATTGTTTGCAAAAGGCACCGCAGGGTGCAGGAGGCTCTGTAGCAGCAGCGCCCAGGGCTGGTGCTTGGCCGAGGGATGCTCGGCTGCCCGCTGCCTGTGCTCCCCGAGCCAACAGCTTGCACCTAGGGAGGGTGCTGCTGGCACCCACCCCAGTGCCCGCAGAGGTCCCCTCCTGCATCCTGCAGCCTCTGGGGCCAGGAATCTCCTCCCACCCCGTGCCCCCAGAAGCCACGGCACTCCCCGGGGAGTATCACGCGTTGTTTTAAATCACAACACGCAAATAACAAAGTGGAAGAGGGAGTCTCTTCCGAGCCAAAGTCGAATGGAGAAAATATTGCGCTACGCAAAAGAGATAAGGAGAAGAGCTGTTTATTCCCTTGGTGGCACAAGGCCTGCCTTTGAAGCAGATAAATCTTTGCTGGTAATACAGTACTTAAACCAGAACTGACACCTTTTTATATCAATTGCTGAGAATTGCCTTTGTGAGGCTCTGATATAAAGGCTGCCGGCGCTGCTCCTTGCATACCAATCGCTCTCCCACCTGTTGGCCAGCCCTCCTGCTCAGCCCCGCACCACTGTAGGGGTGCTGGAAGGGGATGGGGATGCCCGGCTGCGCCCCGCGCCCAGAGGGTGCTGCAGCACCTCCAGCTGCTGGCTGCGCTCTTGGGATCAGCATGATTCCAAAAATCCCTGGAAATCTTGGCTTTGATCGCTTATTCTGCCCCCAAACGCCCACTGGATTTTAGAGGAGCATTTCACCTCTTTGCGTGCTGATTTTCCATCTGGAGTTGCATTTTGCACCCCTTTGCTGCTGATGCAAGCTTTTGTGCAAAGGGGAAGCAATGGAGCCGGCGTTGGTACAAGCTGCTTTTGCATCTCTGCAAGCCCCAAGCCCAGCCCTGCTGCACTGGCCTCGAGCTGTCTCCAGCCCCACTGTCACCACCCGGGACGTGTCACGGTGTCCCCAAGGGGCTGTGAGCTCCTTTCTGCTCATGTAGCCACCGCAGCGTTAACATAAAGCATTGTACAGCAGGGACACGTTTAATTTAGGTGATTATACCATTATACTTCTAAGTGCTACAAGCTCCTGAGAGAACAACAACAACAAAAAAAACCCACAAAAATCCCCTCCAAAATCATATAATGGCTGAGAAATCCTGTAACAAGCAGCAATCCACAGCATAATAAATAGTGCAGTTAAAAGTGCTTAAAGCTGCTAAATGCCGTATTTCATTCTGATCAGGGACACAGATTACGGTGAGGAGGAGGGGGACGACGTGGGACTGTGGAGGACTGCTGCCAGCTGCATGGGCTGGGTCATCATTTCGGGGGAAAAAGAAGCAAAGACTGAGAGCGGAGAGGTCCTGAATGCTAAGAGCACCAGGAGAAGCAAAGCCATTTTCAGTATGCAACAACTATATGCATTTCATTGATTCTTCCACCCCTGAAACTGCAACACTGTGCATTCCCACCAGCCCCACCGTGTTAACCACCACGGCTCTGCTGCCATGTGCTCCCTCCTCTCCTTCCCCCCTTCGGTTGCTGCTGAACCCCAGTATGGGGATGGAGAGGTCTCAGCCCAGGTGGAGCAGCAGCTGCACGGGGGCTACGGGGATCCCAATGCTCCCGAAGGAACTTTTGGCTGCATCCCCTCATTTTGCAAGCCAGGAAAGCCAAGTTTGCACAGCAGCACAGATCCCATTGCCCCATGGTACAGGGCGCAGCATCCCTTGCCCAGTACAAACAGAAGCAGAGGGAGGCACCAGCCCCTTACACAGCTCCGTAATTAACTGCTGTGCTGGTAATTAGCTGGAGGAGGTCCGAGCTTGACCCGGGGCTGGAACTGTTTCTGACGAGCCCAATGGTTCATGTGCACATAAAACCTCAACAGGACACAAGTGTCCTGTTGATAGGTTGATATGCAGATAGGTTGACTTATCCCCCCTGCAGGATTCCCAGGCAAAGACAGCACCAGACCCATCGGATTTGATTATTCCAGTTAATATTTTCCCACTCCCTGTTAATGATGATGATTAGAGCCAATTAGTGCTGATTGGAATCAGATTTACGAGCGGGCGCAGGATGCTGGCCAGAGAGCGGGCAGGATGCGGTCACCCAAAAGTCTCTGGCTGGGGCACGGCACCCACTTTTTGGAGATTTTCTGCCTGTTCCTCCTGTGAGGCAATTCCCTTCCCCTCAGGCTCTTCCCGTGGCACGGGCACTGCCTCTAGCAGAGATGTGGGGCTGTGTGAGGATGGAGCCACAGCGGTGTCATCTTCAGGGACAGAGGCTGTACAATGCTAAATAAAGTTGCTATTATCCTGCACAGAAGGAGGGAGGGATGGGAGCCCGGGGAGACACAAGGAGAGGAAGAGAGATCGAACGGGTAGTAAATTTTCAGAATTGCCCCCAAAAAGCATATCTGCTAAGTAAATCCAATACAGTGGGCTGTCTGTCTACATATAATGTATTCCTTATTAATAATGTAGCCATGATAGAGCCTTTTATTGATCTTCAATATATAAATCTAACCTCCCTATGAATAAAAAATGCAATAAGATCTTGGAAACAGACTAAATAATAGCACACGAACCCTAAACGACAGGGATAAATTGCAGCGCCGTGGAAATCGCTAATGGACGGAGCCCGCGCCGGGGTCCCGGTAGCGACAGCCGCGCTTGGGCGCCCGCTTGGTCCCCGTGCCGGGGCTGGGCCCGGCTGCGGTTCTGCCCAGCTCCAGGGCAGCGCTCAGCGTTCCCAGCGCTGCTCTAAGCAGAGGATGGTGGCAGGGAAGAGCCCCTTCCTCTGCTCTTCCTGCTTCATTCTCCGCGTTGCGCTCGCCCAAGCACCGATAAAACCCCTTTAGGTGCTTATAGGGACACTCAGGAGCGACGAGAGCTGTTGGCAGGCTTTGATGCGCGCTCTGTTTGCTCTGCTCCATCCGCCTCCCTCCCCACCTCCGCCTCCTCCCCTGTTTTAATGCCTGACAGAAAACCGAGCCCAAGCTACTGCACATCTCCTGGCTTTATGTCAGAGCTGTAAAGGGGCTGAGGCCACACACTGGTCTGCTCCAAATTTTGCCCATATAGGGAGAAATAGCCCATTTCTGTGGTCTGGGGCCCTACAGCAGAAATCTTGTTACCCCTCTGGATTGCCCTGAGCTATGGGGACATTCCCCCATGCTCACCCATTGCATCTGCAGAGGGGATGATGGTTCTGCCTGCCCTGAGAGGAGCACTGAGGGGCCTGGTAACAGGTCTATCCCCAGGTAACGTACACCGTGATTGCTATTCACATGTCACGGAGAAACTTTTTCACAGCTCTTGCTTTTACTCCCTGAAATAACCCCTTTTAGTGTTTAACTTTGCTCAAGAAAGAATTATATCCCCAGAAACACTGGCTGTGCAACTTTCTTAATAGCAGCTGTCAGCATGGTCAGGCATCCTTTGCAGCGGAGACGAGAGATGCAATAATAACAACATCAATAATATCTGCCTCTGACAGAGTGCTTTCTTTGTCAGTACATTTCAAAATATTTTACCAGACGGCCCCATTTGCGGGATGGAAAGAGCCACGCTTGGCTCTGGCGTCGGAGGGAGCTGTGGGTGGGGGGTAGCCCTGCCCCTGGGGGCCCCCAGCCCCAAAGCTGGGCTGCAGGGAGGGCCGAGTGCCTCGGTGCATGGCATTGACGCCAACAGGTGACTCGTCTTAGCACAAGGTGTTTTGCAAACAGCCCTTTGTGGGGAGGAAAGGCAAGAGGGCAGCGGGGCTATATCCAGCCCCTCAGCTCCCAGGCAGAGGGATAGGGTGAGGACGATGCCAACCTTTCTCTTTTCACTCCCAAAACATTCCTACAGAAGAGCAACGTGCGCGGGGAACTGAAGAATATTTATCATCTCTTTGCAAAGTGAGTTAATCTCACCCGCACAGCACCCGATGCCGCGGCCACAAAGCAACGTGCGTGGCTGCCGTGAAATCTGCTCGTCAGCAGCACCGCCGTGCCCCGCAGCGCCGGGCTGCGGCCGAGCCCATGGAGCGCGCATTCTGCTCCATATCTGACAAGTCCAGAAAGTGCCCAAAAGCATGGCATTTTGTGCCTACGACCTTTTTTGTCTGCCGCTTTTTGTCTCCTGCAGCTTTGCAGAGGCTGTGGGCTTGCAGCCATTGGCATGAAACTCAGATCCCAGCAGGATCTGGCCATGCTCTGACAGCGGATGATGGATCCCACTGCACAGCATCTGCTGTGCAGCACGTTTGGGATCCACTGGGACGGAGCACGGAACATAAATGTGACGGATGATCACAGCCAGTGCACTTGGGTCTACTCACGGCAGGATGGCTGCGCGCACGCAACTGCCAAGCAAGCTGCAGGAGCCCCTCCCTGTGCCACAGGGTGCTTTACGAGCTGCAGAACCCACGGAGGGTGATACTGCAGCACCTACAGTGGGCACTGCTCCGTGCAGATGGCCCTGGCCAGGACGGCAGCAGCTACAGCAGTTGCTATAGCAGCGCAGGTGAAAGACGGGGACGCCCCGAGCGCGGTAAAACGAAGGACAGGCTGAGCCTGGGGGGGCTCTGCAAAACGCAGAGCTGCCAGCTTGGCGCGTCAGAGAAGAGCTAATCTGCTGCCAAAACGCACCTCTGCCTTCCAGAGCTCTGCACTCTACCTGCTGCCCAGGATGCACAACACCCCCACCCCAAAACGCTCCGGCCCGGGGCAGGGGAGCGGGGCTCGTGCCCCCCAAGCCCCCCAGTACAGGCGGCTGCGTGCTGCTGGCTGCCCCTGCTGCACGCAGTGGGGTTTGCTCACAGCGCAGAGTGACGGCTCATTTCGTGGGACAGGTTGGCTTCACAATTGCTTGCTCAAGAAGAAACCTGATTCAAAACAATAGGCTGTTTTTTTGGGGAACAAAACAGTGTGTTCTAATCCCAGCTCATGCCTCACTTACTGCGTCTTTTTCCACCCTCTCTCCCTTATTTCCGTTTTTCAACCCCTTGTAGCCCAGCATTTTCAGCTGAGCTTGGGGGTAGGAGGGATGTGGGACATGCCACCAGGCTTGGGGACATCACACAGCAGGGACAGCGGCACCAGGTCCCTCTCACGGGTGCTGTCTGCCTGCTTCAGCTCTCCTTGCTAAAGTGCAAAAACAATCCCCATGCACAGAGCAGGGGGGGATTTCTGTTGCAAAGAGGTGCAAGGTCGCTGGGTAACAGATAGCTAATCACAGAAGGAAGCAGCCTGCTCCAGGAGACTTGAAGAAAATAATTAAGATGCTGAGCTTTTGTGGAAACCTTTCAGTGGCTGAGAAAGAAGAGCCTGAAGCTGTGGCTTTGCTATCTGCATCTCCTGCTCCGGCTTGCAACAAAACCACTGTGTCTGGTGGAGCTTGGAGCACCCTGCCCTGCACCGGCACCTGCAGGAAGCCAGGTGAGGTGCTCGTGGTACAGGGATAGCCACGGTGCCCTCCTGAACCATCACCCGACTGCAGCAAGGGGATGTGCCTGGGATTGCTGGGCAGATAGCAACAAATAAATATGTTAAACACATGGAAATAAGAACAAATAGCAGGGATGGGGAAGCAAACATTGAGCAGGGTCCAGCACTGAGACTAAACAAACGCTGGGAAATGAGGAGCTCGTAGAAATGAGATGAGCAGCGGGGATGTGAAAAATGCTGGGAACTGAACCAAGGAGGGACCTGGGGCAGCACCGTGCACTGTGCTCAGGGTGGGTGAGAAACAGAGGCGTGCACTGCAGGACGGGATCCACGTCGCCTGTTTTGCAGAGAGCATCCCTGGAGCCCCGCTCTGCAGCTCTGCACGTGGGATGCTTCATTCTTTGGCTGCTCAAAGGCTGAAGAACATGCTCAGCGCTGTGAACAAGCCCGGCTAATGTCTTGGGCGAGGACATCCAGTTACCCATGGGCGTAAGTGATTGCAGGATCAGAGCTTAATTCTATTGAGCGTCTGGATATAGCTTGCTTGAAAGCGTCTGAACAATAAGGCTGCGTTGTCCTCATTACAGCCCGGGAATTCAGGAGAGTTCATTCCCCGATTTAAATCAGCTATGTTATTTGAACGAAGCAGGCAATTTGTTTTCAATTCCTTTTCTAGATTTTCCCCTCTCCTTCTTCCATCTGCTGACAAAGCAGCACTTTATTTCCAGGGAGTTAAAGAGCGGGGAAGCTGGGTGGGCCGTGCAGGAGCTCACCGTGCAGCTCCTGCATTGTCCCTGCCTTCTCCCAGCCGGTCGCAGGGGAGTTCTGTCCTCAGCAAAACTCTGCTGGCTGGGTGTTAGGAGCCTTCCTGCAGCAGGTCCAGCACGAACCACTGCAGAGGGGAAAGCAGAATACTCGGAAACAACCTGCTCCGATTGGGATGCGTGCAGCTCATTTCTTCCATAGCCATCACTGCTCTCCGTGTGTTTTTGGTAGCCGTTGGGCGCAGTGGGAAAAACCATCCACGTGTGTCAAGGCTTGCAGTAAAGCCCATGAAAGGGAGAGAATCAGCTGGATTTCTCTTGGAGTTTTTGGTGTAAGTGAGATTCCCTGATCCTCCAAAGACACATGCAGCTGCCAGGCTTTGCACAGGGACTCACAGAGCAGAGAGAGAAACACGCAGGTGAGCCTCTGCCAGGTCGGAGCCCACGGCAGGCAACAAAACTCAGAGCTATATCTCTGGGTATAGAACAGGTTCGAGTGACAAAGGGAATTTTGGCAAGGGGCAGCTGCTCCCATCCCTCGCTGTGATAACAAAATCTATCAGAATGCCTAGCCCCAAACCTTTCTCGCTGCAAATTAAAGCCATGGTTTCGTATCCCACCTGCAGGGGATAGGGAAAATAAGCAATTAAGAACCCTGAATATCAAAGTTGTGGATATGTTTAGTTTAAAGTTTAAACAAAGCAAGGATTTGAATATAGGAATTTGTTTTGCCCCTGTTTCATCTAACTTCTTAACCAAGTTTAACTTCTCCCTCTTTTCCCCAATTGCTTTGTGAGAGATTAACTTTAAAGACAACGCTAGGGAACAGAAGAGGTCTAAGTGTTTATTTACCAACCTAATGAAACTTCAGGGCAAATATTTAGAGCCTTGAAGGAAAGGAAAGTGATAAGGAGCTAGCTTTTCAGAACCAGCCACAAAAGATGAACAGAAGGGAAACATTTCCATAATGGAAGAATCCAGGAAAAGGGTAAATCCGTTGGCACATCAGCCAGAAGAGAATACCGGTTCCTCCAGCAGAGTCAATGTTGTGAGCAATTGTTCCCCAGGGTTATTTCTCTGTTCAGACCCCAGCCTAACCTTTT
The DNA here is from genome assembly GCA_013399715.1 of Alectura lathami. Taxonomy (NCBI): domain Eukaryota; kingdom Metazoa; phylum Chordata; class Aves; order Galliformes; family Megapodiidae; genus Alectura; species Alectura lathami. The sequence goes on along the minus strand of VXAV01002036.1, from coordinate 8,117 downwards.
CCCAACAATAAAACCAAACCTGGCTGCGCAAAGCATCCTGGAGTCTCCAGCTCCCTGTTTTTCATTTCCTTTGAAAACACAGAGTGAGCCCAAAACGCACGCAGCTCGGTGGCTCAGGTCGTCGCACCATGCACCCACGGACACCCTTTCAATTTTTGGTTTCACGCGTAGCGGATACAAATTGCTGGGGTACAGCCAGCTGCTTAGGCTCGGGGATTTCAGAGCGGGGGCGAAACCGAGAGCATAGAAAGCAGGGGGAGCTGAAACAGAAAAACTGCTGAAAAGCCTCCTGTAGCTTGTCAGGAGTATTAACTTAGGATGATGTAGGGGAAACAACTAAGTGGTTTTTGTGTCAGCTATACTGAATCAAACTTGTTCAAATATATGCAGGCATGTGTGCAGTGAAGAATATAACCTATCTCCGGAATGGAAAGCAGGCTCTTAGTTGGGAGAGAGCTTTTTTTTTTTTTTTTTCCCTATGCTTTGCAAATATGAGGAAAGCTATGCATAAATCAGATTAGGCGTGATGGGGAAACAGCGAGCAGGGACAGCAGCGCGGTGAGGGGGCAGCCACGGGGGATCCCCTGTCCTCCAGGTGCTGTCCTCGCACCAAGCCCACCTCCATCACCCCTGCAGCCCCTCCGGAGGCACACAGCTCTGCAGGCACCGATCCCCTCTGCCCGTGCACACAGAAGCGTGCGCGTGCAAGGCAGAGCCAGGAGCTCGGTGAGCTGAACCCTCCGGGCTGAGCGCGAGGGTGGGCTACAGAGGGAACAGAGCGAGCAGCAGCACCCAGCTCTGCCACGCATCCCGAGCCGGGAGGGCGGGTGACAAAGTGCCCAGCTGCTCCTGGGGGCTCTGGGAAACACTGCGGTGCTGGAGCCGCTCTGCTTTCTGCACGACTGCAGTTTAGTGGCTCCTGGAAGAGGTGGTGGCAGCAGAAAGACACCCGCTGTGCTGCGTGGGCCCCGAGCTCTCCTGGAGCTGCTCTGCATACGGCACGATGAGCACGTTGCGTGCCTTCGTCTCCTTTCTGGTTGGCTTGCCGTGAAATCCTCCGAGTGCCTTTTTTTTTTTTAAGGCATGTGCTTTACAAACAAATAAACTGAGGGCCATTATCAAGGTGCAGAAATAATTGTGGTGGAAGATTCGAAGCAGAGCGTGGCCACGGGCAGCTTCCCCTGGGATGGAAGCCAACAGAGCCCAGCTTTTGCTTCCCAGCAGTCACATCCAGAGCTGTGCTGTCCGCACCGCGCACCCCTCCCTGTTACACCAAGCCCTGCGGGTGCTCTTGGATGCAGCTTCCTTTCCACCATGAACTTAGGCCTCCTACTACCTGAGCTCTGCAGTTCACGAGAATATTTCTTATTTTTCCCAGCCTCTGACTGCTGTCCCTGTGCCCCTCTGCTGCTATTTTCTGCAGCAAAGGAAAAATGGGAAGCGATGGTCAGCCTCCAGCTCGGTGTGTTAACACTGGGGGGGCAACGAGTCAGTATGGGGGCCAGGACTAAAACTAAGCCTGGCTGCATTTCGTTTAGGGTGATCAGGGAGAGAATTTGGGGGGCAATATTGGCTGGAAGAGTATCACTGCAGTCCCTGCACTGGAAATGCTTGCTGATGGGTACCAGCGATGCTGCCTGGCCAGGCACTGAAGCACAACCCCGCAGGAGCAGCCCTCTCCTCTTCCTCACAGCGTCTGTTTCCTTTAAACTTATTGTTGCACAGAAATAGGGACGGTGTCAAGGAAATGTGCAAGTGCGCATTAATTCCAAGCACTTCTTTAAGTGCTCGGCTGAATCAGAGTCATAAAAGCACGCTCTGCACCTCGAATACGTGCAGCAGGCTGATGCTACCCGCAGCCTGCCACCACAAACGGAAGCAGGACGGAGTGTTGGTTATCCTAACCCCTGCAGGTGCCAGGGGATGAGCACCACCTGCCCCCACGCACCTTAGGAGCTCTGGCTGCAGGATGTTACACGGGCTTTCGCTCCTTTCTGCCGAAAGCCACGTGTCCCAGGGGACGCGGGATAATGGGAAGCTGCTCGGTGCTGTAACAATCACAGCTGAAAGTTGGGATGAAACATCAGCTCGGGGTTTGCTGGAGAAACAGATGGCTTGATGTGTGTTTGAAGAGCTTTTTGAGTAAAAATAATACTAGTAATAACACTTAGTCATTAGCAGCCCCGCGCATGTGAGGATCGCAGAGCATTGTAACTGCACAAGTGGAGGAAGGCACATTTCTGAGCAAGGCACGAGGAAAGGCAGCACAGCCCCGGAGCAAAACCTGCAGACAAGCAGCGCTGAAGCGGTGCAAAGCCCCGTGCCGGAACCTGCAAAACCCCGACGCTTCTGGCGCACAGCACTTGCGGTGCACAGAAATGCCAGCAGTGCCCGCGCGACACCACCAACCCCGTGCGAGCCTGCTGACGTGCCGGCTTCAGGCTGAATAAAACGCATTTCTGCCTCTGTAAGCACCAGCATTTATCTCACAGCCTCCCCCAGGAGGAGCACACCGCACATTTTGCTCCAACTCGCTTCCTCCCTGGGAATAACCTTTGAGGAGGTGGGCTCTGGGCTGGAGGAGCAGCTGCATGCAGCACTTCCAATCCAGAGCACTTGTGGCACGGTAGGAGGAGGGAGGGGGAAAGTGCAAATTGTTTCCTATATTTTTTAATAACATCTCGCCAGCTGACATGTCGCTTTTTGTAACAATTACGTTTCTAACCCAGCCGCTTAATTGGATTTTGTTTAGCGATGTGTAGGACGCGGGCCTGCAGCTCGGCGGGGGGAGGCGAGGATCCGCTGCCTGCTCTGGGGATCGATGTGCTGCCTCAGAGCCAGAGAGACCGCCAGGAACATGACACGGGCCGCCCAGGGGTGTAGGGTGCACTGCTCCCAACATCAGTACACAGCAGAATGCCTGATGTTTCTACTTTTGCTCTGTTTTCCTCTCTATCTGCTTTCTGAGTGAGTTTCACAAATAACTGAAGTTTTCTTTGATTCCCTCCGTGGGGTGAATGAGCAAAAATGACATTATCACAGAAAAACAGCAGAAAAGCAAAGCAGGGCAGTGTGCTGGCACTGCTGGGACAGGCGGTGGGACCCACTCCTGCTCTGCCCATGCACTGGGTGCCACCAGGGCTCCACTTCCAGGGGATCACCTTTCCCTAACACACAAAAGTCACTTTGGATTTAAAAAATAAAAATAAAATAAAATAAAAATAAAAATCTCCAGCAGCAGCATTATGTTTCCTTTCTTCTTTTTTTTTTTTTTTTTTTTTTTTTTTTTTTTTCCCTCCCTTGGTAAGGCAGAAATTACAGCAAGATTGAAAGCTGAGATCCTAATACGTTTTCCCTCAGGTGTTCTTAAGCTCTGAAAGGTGCATATGAGGACTTGTTTAACAGAGATAACTGTGACACCATGCCAAATAAATTCAGGCTATAAGAAGAGCTGCTGACACTTAGACAACTTTGAAAAACCTTCTAGGTGGAAACAATTCTGCCAATCTGACACACATTTTCCACATTCTCCCTTCCTCTTTATTGCTGTGGGGAAAGCAAAGGGGCTGTCACTTAAAACCCTTGACCGCGGTATATGTGTGCCTTCCAGGAACAAAGGAGGCAGAAAAAAATATATATACATATATATATATTCCAATTTTTGCATGGTTTCCTGGCATCCAGAGCCTCCCCCTGCACGGAGGATGCAGTGGAAAACCAGCAGCAGGGAGGGCAGGGCTCATTCTGCATGGCCCAGCTCCGCACACAGCACCCAGCCGCCCCGCTCTGCTTCTGGCGAAAGGGAACGAACACATTCTCTCCTCCTGCCTGCTTGTGCTCAGACCCCCATCAGACCACCCGGCACAGCTCCCACTGCACAGCTTTCCCCCCTGCAGCCTCGCAGCAGAAGCTGCCACGCAGGCACCCTGGAATTACGCGCCGGGTGCTAATATTTCAGAACCCAACAGGAACAAGCACGCAATTACATAGCGCAGCGATGCAGCACCGGCTCGGCAGCCGGGGAGGGCACGGAGCCCCCGCTCCAGGCTGCTCAGGAGAACATTTCCCTGCAGAATGAGCCAGGCCGTCGGCTCGGCTGCTGCCATCCAAGCAGCCCCTTGCACCGCGCACCGGATCCGGGCGCGCGGCACGACGCGGTTGTTTGGAAGTTAATTAAATGTCATGTAGCATTACGCACAGCAGCAGCCCTGCTGTGCCTCGGAGCCCGCTCGGAGGAAGAGAACGTGTTTGATCGGGGTGGGGTTGGGCTGCTCTGCTCGCAGGCGTTGGGGCGGCATGGCTGCCCTGCTCAGAACAGGAATTAAAGCAGAGCTCATCCAATCTGCGGGCTTGTCTGCACCAGATGCACATCACGTCACTTACAGAAACAATCCCGAGATGGGTTGAGCCTTACCGCTTGGTTTTGCAAAGCAGGAGCTAGCACTGATTTGGGCTGGGAGCCTTTACAGCCCTAAAGGACACCAGTAGGAGCCATGGAACTAAAGCACCATGGCTGGAGTTAGGCAGCGGCTGCTCAAAGCCAACGCTGGCCTCACTTCCAGCCCTGCTTGGCTGTCCCAGCACTGCCACCCCTCGAGTCCCCTCATGCAAACCCAACATGAGACCTGCAGTTAAGCCCCAGGCATCACCTCCTCACCAGAGGTCGATCAGAAGACATGAGGCACACGTGCTTCTTCGCCCCCTTTTTTTTTTTTTTTTTTCCATATTATCCAATAGTCTGCACAAGGAAAAGTGCACTGGATGACTGCAAGGGAAAAAATAACAATAGCACTTGCAGCCTGCCTGAAAGAGGAGAGCGCTGGTTTGCTCGTTCTGGTTTCCCTGACTAATTGACTATAAGACAGTATTGCTGACCTCTTACTTAAGGGCTAAACACATAATTGCAGCACACCAGCCCGTGCAGTATTACAGTGTGTGCTCGAGCGTTAAGGCTCTGCTAAATAACTAGCCACCAAACAGAGCTCTTGAGGATATTTGGAAATAAGCGTTTGTTTTTCTCTAATGTTTTCCCCAATATTCGCCCTGCACCGAGTGCCCCAGGGGAAAGAAATCACTGTGGGAATGGTTTTCTTCTTCCCTCATTGGGCCTGATGATTTGTTGTCAGATTAAACATAGCAGCTGCTTAGGACGAGCTCCATCCTCAGCGGGAGGATCCCACCCCGGACCCGCGGGAGGAGAGGCCTGATGGGCTAACAGGGCGTTAATGCCTCTGCTGTGATCTTCAAATCTAGTTGCCATCACAAGATACCGCGGCAGCATCTCTGAATATGAGAAAAAAAAAAAAAAGGCAGAGAGGGGAAATAAGGAACAGCGTCTCTATCCCAAGGGCTTGGAGAGGGGAAGGGGGGAACGGCTGGAAATGGGAAGCCCTTCCAGCAAGAGCGGGGGGATGCTGCTAATTAATCGGATGGGCTGGGCTAAACGAATCTGGAATCAGCAGCCGAGTGCACGCATTTCTCCCTGGTGAGGAGCCAGCACGTGGCTGAGGCCCCAAGTGTTTTGATCTATTTGTAGCAAACAATTTATTCATGAATTTAGCTTATTTGCTGTGCAAACGATCAGAGAGGAGATGTCGTGCTTTCCTGCAGCGCTCCCCATGTCTCGCGTCTATTGAGGGGAGCAGAGCTGCTCCAGGCTGCTGCCTGCTGCTCGCGTGCCCTGCACCCCTGCTGCAACCACCCCGCAGCCATGGCAGCCCCAAGGAAGCCACCAAACAGCTACAGACAGGGCCAGCAGCGTGGTTCTGTGCTCAGGGATCTGAATTTCTCCAGGTTTTTTGGGGAGTTGGTTCAGAAAGTTCCACTAAAAGCTCAGGTCTCACTTTTCCTCTAGGTTCTGGTGACTTCGGCAGAAGTCTTTGGGGATCTCCTGATCCTGGGGGATTTAATCCATTTTCATTTGCCTTCATTAGGTCTTTATTGACGTCCCATTTATCTCTGCCGCATCCTCCGAAGGCGAATATACAGCCCTGCCCTCCATCTTTGTGTTGATGCGTATTTACAATTGCATTTTCAGTGGAAATCAGCCCATTTATTCATTAAATTTAATACGTCTCCTTTGGTGCTCCGCCACCATTCAGGATTTTATCATCACTTACTGGGCCTCTTTCTACATGTCAAAACTTTATTAAATATGTTTCTAACAGGGTGGAAACGTATAAAAGACACTGAACGCTTTTAAATTGTGGCAGTTTTGCATTTTGTTGATACCCTACCCGAGCAATGCGATATGACAGGCAGGCAGTGCTTTCAGAGGCAATTATATCACACTTCAGGAGGCGGCATGGGGAGCGATAATACGGAACGGGAAGGAGATAAAAGAAAACAACTTGCTCGCTCGCTGCCTCGCGCACATCCACAAACCCACCGCTGTCCCACGGGGACTGAGCGAGGGAGGAGGGGGAGGGCACCAGAGGTGTTATTACAGATGATACAAGGCAGGATAAAGAGCAGAAAATAAGGAGGGGGAACTCAGTGAAAGATCGCTCAAAGTAATTAACAGAGAGATAACGGCCCAGAGCCTGCCACGCCGGAGCGAGGGCAGTTTGTGGCGGCCAAGAGCTGGTGCTGCTGTGGGAAGCGGGGAAGATCCCGCTGTGGAGCGTCTTCCCAGCTCGCTCCTGCATGACTCAGCCACCATGGGAAGCAAGAAGCAGAGCTTTATCTATTTATCCACTTAGTGACCCAGCCAGCGTCGGCAACAAAATGTCTGTTTATCTTCCCGTACATCCACACACTTTTATAACTACCCTCTCCTCCTCTGCTTCTCTTTCTTCCCATTCTTTGACACATTCACCATAGAAAACAGGAGAGGAAAGTATGTTTATCTACCCAAAGGGCATGTTTCCATGCGCTCTGTTTTTCTCCTATGCTTAAAGAAAAAAAGAAAATTGGTCTTTCTGAGATAAAACATCTTTAGAGCCCGGTGAGGAAATGAAAACTGCATGAAATTAAAGTCTCCTTGGAGCTGGGGCAAAGGGGGACCAAGCTGCGGCAGGTTCAATGCGCCCTGGAACGCCGCAGGAGTGAAGGAGTGCTCTGAGCCCCAGGGCTGGATGTGGGATAACCGTGGGATGAAGGAGCTGCACCTGTGCGGGGAGCAGAGGAAGAATCCGTGGGCCGTGTTCATTAATTCACAGCTAATTCCTCGTTGCTCCACCCGATGCTCAATGTTGGGTTTTGACCCCAAATCGAAGGCACCAGCAGGGGCCCTGGTACCTGCCCCTCCCCAGCCCAGCACTCACAGCTTGTTATTAGGTTAATTAAAACCATAAAAGCGAACGCTGATTTGCATTGAGCATTTGGGAGCAGATGGCAACAAGTACCGAGCTCCATAAAAGAGAATTGGAAGTGGTGAAGTGTCTCGGGCTCATCTGTGCCAAAGCACCGGGGGAACGGGGCCACGGGCACATCCCCGGTCCCACGAGTGCCGGCACCGCAGCCACCCCGCGCGGAGCTCCTGGGGACCCCTCCTTGATCTCAAAACACAAAACCTGAGGCTCTGATGCTGAACCCTCGCTGTGTGAGAGCACGGGGAAGTGATGCGCGGGGGATGCTCCTCCCAGCTCTCCTGGCTGGGGGGCGCACAGCAAAGTCCGCGAATCCCTCAAAGTCAGGGTGAGGCTCTAGCTGATTTCCATTCTGCTCAGGAACAATGTGGCGTTTGATTATTTCAGCTGTGTTTTGCTCTGAAGCACCCCATTTGGAGCTCTGCATTTTTGGATACAGCTGGGATTTTCAAAATACCCCATGCAGGCGGAAAAGTTGCAGATACCCATCAGAGCTGACGCGGGCAGCTGGCAGGAGGCGGCACTCGGAAATGCAAGAGGAAGAGAAGCCTCGTGAGTGCCACAGGCAGAGAAATGAGCCCTGGAGAACTGCCAGGACCTTGCACCCCACTGCCATCGGGGTCAGCAGCCTGGGCACCTCATCCCGTCTCCAGTGCACGTGCACAGAGCCAGGAGAAACACTCGCGAGGCAGGAGCATTGAATGGAAGAAAGTCAGCAGGAGAAATGAAGACAAACAGCTTGAGCTGCTTTGTTCCTACTGTACATTCACAAAAAGAGCAGGCAGCGCTGTTAAGGGAAAAAAAAAA
>VXAV01002020.1:109226-128020 GCA_013399715.1 Alectura lathami | reverse complement strand
TTTTTCTTTTCCCCGTTCACATTGAAACCCACTTTGAAGACGCCAGCGCAGCCTCCTTTTCACAAGCGTATGAAACCAGAGCCGGGCTGCGCTCGTTGGCTGCGCTGTGGATGTGCGGGGTGGAAGGGAGAATGCTTCGTGCGGATATGATGAAAGCTAGAAATTCGGTGGTTGTCTTAGAGCTCGCAGCAGATAGGTAGACTTGCCCCTCTTAATAATCAAACAGGTCCTGCTGCTGAACAGCTTGGTGTGTTGGAATAGCTACACAAACGCCCGAAATTTTAAAACATATATTTTTACAGATAATTGATTTTAGTTTGTTAGAACTTCCCAGCTGTTTCACCTCCCGGCTTAAAATTTCTCTTCAGTTTAACTCCAGAATGTTGTATCAAGACAACACAAAGGAGGGCTTTGCAAACTACTCGGCAGAATTATCTGCTTTTGTTTGTTTTGAAGGAGAACATAGTCCCTCGTGCTAAAAAGTCATTCGGAGAGATTAATGATTGCAGGATTCTGATCTTGCAAACACTTGCTCTTTAAAGGAAGAACTATTCATGTAAATAAAGGTTTCAAGATTAGAACCTTAAATGCAACTTTTATAACTTAACCCGTTAAAAAGTGGTCTTCTGCTTAGTCTGGCCTTGGGCAAAGTTTCACATGGACACAGTGGGATTTTTTTTGTTTGTTTGTTTGCCCCCTGCAAAGACTATAATTTCACTGCTTAATTATTTTTTGATTGAGGGATCGTTAGGCATTTTTTAAAATTATTTTTGTAAAATGAAGTATGTGCACATGTATCTATACCTCATATATCGTATATAAAATACACATAATTCCCCACCGACAGTTGTGCTGCAAAGGAAATACAATGAAGCCATCTTTACTAGAGTGAGTCCCACTATGTTGTTTTTTTTTTTTCCATCTATTTTTGTGAGCTGTATAAAACTGTTTTGCAAGTTATCTGACAGCGGTTTATGATACATTAGTATAATAGAAAAATGGTTTTTATTTTACATTAGAAAATAAAAATGCACTTGTCGACTTTGTGTGTAATGATTCACTGCTCTGGGACAGAGTCTCCCATGGAATGAGTGTGGTGTAGTTCCAGTGAATACAATGAAATTCTGTTGGTTGCTGCCTCCTCCCCCATCAGCATCCAGCTCTCTGTAATCTCATCTTTTCCTTCTGATAACGTTTTTACTTGCAAACGATTTCTGTAGATGCGTATGTTACCAAGGGAGTTTGTACTGACAGATCTCCCCTCTCATTTTGGTTGTTTCAAAATAAAGGAGTGCAGGGATTAAAGGCTATTTTACATGTATTGTTAGATTCAAATAGGAGACATGCCTTTGGGAAGTGTTTGTCAAGCAGAGGTATTTCGCGTTTCAGATACAGATAACTTTGCCTGGGGTTTGCTGTAGTTTTGATTAATTCATGGGTGGTGTGGATTTTCAGTGAAATGTAGGGTTGTTTTTACAAAATACACTTTTTTCTTTTTACAACACGTTGGATAGCTGGAATATTTAGATAATGTTTCCTTTGGAGTTGGCAACTTACTGTAACCTTCTTGTGTAATTTTTTTTTTAATGCTAATGTTGGATGTTGCCTTTACAGTCCTCAAGCTGTAGAAGAGCTTTTCAAAATCACAAATGTGAGAGCTCCTTGTCACTCCATTCGCTGGTGCTTTAGGGACATTTTGGTTGATAAACATCGGACTTTTTTCATTCCTGTTTCTGTGAGCCCCAGAATTGTGCTGCAAGGTTACTTGTAAATTAATTAAGCCTCTCCATTAATTTTGAAGAAAAATAAATAATTTGTTGAAGATTTTGTTTTAGATTTTCTTTAACTGCTTTAGTTTTCTTTGTTGCTTGTTTTGGTTTGGTTTCATTTTGGATTGGTTTGTTGTGTTGGGTTCTCTTGCCTTTTATTATTATTATTATTTTGTTTTGCTTGTTTGTTTTGTCATCCTTGTTTTTTTCCCCTCTGGACAAAATTAATGTGTGTTTTAACCCTACAGTTTTATTACTGCCTTAAGCCACCTCACTGTAGATTTGCACCAGAAGAGGCAATCTCACCCCTTCCCTACCCTGGCCACATGTTCCCACTCCTGTGTCAGTTCCAGCAGGAATTACAATCCATTGCTGTTTGAGCTGGTCACAAGTCGTTCATTTTGCATGTTTAAATTTCATTTGTATAAGCAAGCTCATAGGATTTTCCTTTTGCTGCACAAAGACTACAGCTAACTTGAGGACAGCAGCGGATGCATGCAGCTTAAGAAAATGCCAAATACAACCGCTCCATTTGGTTTCAGGGCTGTGGCAGAGAGCAATTTTCAAACCAAAGTTACATGAGCTTTCTTGTTTGCCCTGACTTCTTTTTGTCTTACTGGCTTAACTCACTGAACTAGGTAAAAGCAGCCGTTTCTCTGGATAATCTTTTGGATAAATGAGCTCCCTTCATGATCTACTGTAAGAGAATTAACGTCTTGGGAGAAGCAGGCTGTGGCAGAATTCACGGTGCCAGTCCAGCATTGCTTACCACTTCTCGTGCATGCGTAGGTCTTTGTCAGTAGCGGTGTTTGTGCAGTGCTGCAGGGCGCTGGTCATCTGCGCCATGCCTGCAGAGTCAAGGGGTCGCTTCGACTGCGTTGCCCTTGGCTGGCCATCAGGGTGCTGAGTCGAGCTCTGCGCAGGAGTCTGTCGTGCAGTGAGTTGCAGGATGGACTCAAGTTATTCTGTCAGTGGAATGTCGGTGACGTTTTGGCAGGGGCTGCATACGTTCAGCCTGCTAGGTTGTAGTGGATGGGCTGAAAATTTGGAGGTCCGGTTGCTGCTTATTTAAGTCAGAAGGATATTGTAGGTGATAGAAGGCAATGTATGGACGGGAAGGGAGTTATTCCTGGGTTTTGTCTGTGCCATGCCACCCAGGCAGCAGAGGCAGCTGCTGCCTTTCTGGCAGCAAACCACCTCTGCATCCTGGCAGAGGTGCACAGCCTCTGGCAGTGGAGGGGGTCGGAGATCTGGCAGCTTTGTGCCACTGCTGACACTGCTGAGGAAGCTGCTGTGTCCAGCTTAATTGAGAAGAAGGATGTCCTGAAGTGCTGGGGAATCCTTCCTGTACACGTACAGATGGATCGCTGCTGCTGCGTGGCTCCTGTAGCGAAGCTCTGTGTTGGTAGTGTTTGATCAGGACCCTCTTAATATAATGGTCTTTCATATATAAAATTATGTGTGGGTTGAATGCATAGCCACTTTTCCTATAGGTGCATCCAGGTACTTATTTCAGAAGTGCTACTTCGTGTAGAAGTGCCATGGCATTGCCATACGCCATGAAAGGAAACCTTAGGCTCAACTACAGCATGTAATTATGAAGAAATCGTTAAACTTTCCAGTCACCTGTGTTTATGGCATTAGGGTATTGGTTGATTAAAGTCATTTCAAACTTTCTCTTGCAAACAATACTTAGTGTGCCTTTTGCACTGTTGTTAAGTACCTGCTGTAAGTGGATCACGACTGTAAACAGTTGCCTTAACGTAAGACAAACCAAGATAGGTAGGGCTGTTTCCAGCACACAGATAGGAGTGTGGAGGATGTCAGTGTTGGGTCTGTTACAACAAATTGAATTATTTGCCCCATTATTCTAGCAAAGACTGAGTTAAGTGAGCAAAACACCATTTATCTTTATTTGTAGGTTGTTCTTCAGGTCATTATTGATTTCCAAATTTCAGGTAGTTATAGTAAGTAACCACGGTGACATCAGCAGTAAGCAATTTGTCCTGTTTTCATTAGTTGGGGGAGGATGCGATGCAAACAAATGGAAAATTGAATGTAAGGAAGAACAAGCTATTTAAAAATTTTTCTTGGAGGAAGTATTAGCTGTGCAAGTAATGTTTCAAAAAATACTGACTGTAAAGTGCAAATTTAATTTCCATTTAAAGTTGATTGTATGGCACGGACGTTTTCTTAATTTACCAAATGATACAATATCTACCTTCTCTCAGCAAAAATACATAAATCTCTAATTTTACAAAGAATAAACTTTATAAACGGTTTTCTCACCATCAGCATAGCATTTGTGGATCAGCTTTATACGATGAATTCCAGATTTCTTTACAAACAGCACATAACCAATACTGAATAAATTATTTCAGAATGACCCCTGGAAACTCTGTGAGGTTGATCAAGGAAGGCTTTTTTTCCTTAACACCTTTTCCTAAATTCTCCGGAGTGATAAGGAAACCCTACCTCAGTCAGAACAGAGCAAAATGCTTGGTATGCTGTAGGCATTTCTGCAGGCTTTCCTTCATCTTCTGAAGGTGCCCCTCCTCCATTTTGTTTTCGTTTTCCACAAGTTTTCTGGTTGTGCTCTCTCGACCCCACTGCGTGAGCGTGCAGCCACACAGGGCACTGGCAGGATCAGAGAATGCCACTGTTGGATCAAAGCTGAGCACAAAGTCGGGAAGGAGCCTGCCAAGGTAGCAGGAAAGTGAGGGCTTCTTGTTTTATCTTTAAAATAATATGGTAGTCTTAAGCTAGGGCTTGAGGTTTATTATGCAACTTTTAATACTGAAAGATAGCGAGGCTATTTGTAAAAGATCTGTAAGTAGATATTGTTAAAGATCTATGTATTTCCTGTGGTTTATTATCCCAATACAGAAAAAAAAAAAATAAAATAGGAATAATGAAAAGCACTCTGTCTGAAAAGGTAAACAGGCTCTAAATGGAATGATTATTTCATTTCTAATTTTCTGAGTTTCCAACAAATTTCACTAAGATTAACGTTTGAAAAACATGACACAAATGTAGATATTAATCAGTGCTTTCAAATAAATGCCTTTTGCTTGTTCCTAAGAACAAATGTCTTATTTGTTCCTTTCTGATCTGTATACGAACTTGCTTTTTCATCCAGAAGTTGGACTTTAGTCATTTGTAATAATGGCATTTAAAAACCTTATGCTAACATACTTAACCTATCTCTTGGTGTTAGTAATCTGGGCTCAGTATTCTGTAGAGCAGTGTATTCACTCGAAGAAGGTGTATTTACCGCTGAGTAGATGAGCAAGCTGTTTCAAAGTGTTTCAGAGAGAGCTTTTCAGGCAACGAGGAGAAATGCACGTTCCTGTTATCCTTGTGTCTCCAAAGTCATATTCATCTTACGTTTGACTTTTATCTTCCCTTTGATAGGGTTTTAGCACTACCATTTGTTAACCGTGTCAAATACCTGAATGCCAGGGAATGTGTTCCGCAGTTAGCATTGAATTTCCGTCTCTATCAGTCATGATCCTGCTTGTACAGAGAGAGGAGGCATTCACCAGTTTTGCGAAGCAGGCAGTGTCTGTTCCTAGAATCAATCTCCTGAAGACTCATTTGCAGAGACTTAAAATAGTCTTCTAAGAGGAAATAAATGCGGTGCATTACGTTGCGATTTTCTGTACCTCTGGGTCTCTTTTTTACTGGGGATTCAGCTTCTTGGCAACTGCCCAGCATCATTCTGGTCAGCAGTGTGAGCACAGTCATGCAGCCCTTTCGGGAGGTGTGGGGGAAGATGGAGAGGGTAGAATTTTGTCAGATGGATGCTAAATGTTGCTGTGCCACCTTGCTTCAGAGCCAGGGAATGGTCCTGGCTGGGTGCACGTGTGGCTGCCAGCAAATGTAGTCAGGAACGTGTGACTCAAAATGCTTGTGGTAAGGGTAGCATTTCTGTAGCCCATGTGATTTTATTTTATTTTTTTATTTGTTTTAATTCATTTATTCCTCACCTTTCTGTTTAACAATAAACGATTGCAAAGGTAGCTTGTGGATATTCTTGTTTCCTTTCCAAAAGAGTTGGGCAGTAGTAAATTATAAAAGATAGGGCATGGGAAGGTAAACCTGTACAGGGTTTAGTTTGTGCTTGTTCAGGGACAGCTTTGCAATAGACCTACCCCATGCGAGTGGGGTAGAGGCATTTGGGAAAGCAGAGTCATGCTATTTTTTATAAGCAGTGTGGTTTTGTGTTGTCTTGAACCACACGTGAAACTATCCCCAGCTGGATACTGCTGGATGTGATGGGGTGAAGTACTTGTGCAATGTGGGAGGTAACAGCAGTTCGCTGAGTACACGTGCAAATGCCATGTGTGGATGCACTGACTCATGTTAATGTAATTACCTCATTGTAATTGAGTTAAGTACAATTGATTTAACAGTAGTGAAGATGAGCCCACAGTTACAGTCTAAAATGTGAGTTCATATTTGATCTTCGAGGTTACTGATTCTGGCAGGAAGCTGGAAATTTTCTTTATAATACAGTGAGCGAAGAACTTGCTTAACTTTAGCCACATCCATCCGTGCTCCAAGTGGAACTTACCCAGGATGGCGATTTTTCATTTCCTTGCGTGTGTTTTCCAAATCCTATGTAAGCTATAGATAACGCAGGTTTTGCAGAGTGGAAGGGATCAGCACACTGTGCATCTAGCACTGCCTGTCTGTAGGCTGAGTTCCGATACTGATGTAGAAATTATCTTGTCACTGGATTGTTTGGGGGAGGGGGAATCCCATGGCAATAATTTTTAACGACTTGTGGTTCAGTGCTCAGTAATCAGTGCTTTTCTCAGAGATATTTTTAATCCCTGCTTTATATTTGTTCCTAGTCACTGAGGAGCTCAGCTCTTCACCCAGATTTACTGCAGTAGTGGTTACCATCTCCATGTCAGTATGTTAGCATTTATTAATCCACGGTGTTAAGGCAGTGGATATATTGACAGCACTGTGAGGATGATATGATAAAGAATTAGCACCGTGATTGGCTTATCTGCTGACGAGTAATGAAATTAGGACAGTTTATCAGATATTAGTTATATAGAGTTGGTATGTTAATGCAAACAGATTTGCTTTCCAGTGAAATGTGTTTTTCACTTTGAAAATCTCTTACTTGTGCAGAGGAGTCTGTACTTGTCTTTGTAGTTATTGACAGAAAGGTTTTGTCAGAAATTCCAGATTTTCTGTGAACTGTTCATCTTTTGCCTTTTGAATTCTGAACATAGTTTATGACTATTTTAACAAAACAGCTCACAAAGAAAAGTATCTTTAAATGATCATTATTTATTGAACTTTGTCTGCCCTATGAAGGTTTGGCTGACTGGTACTCCCAGGGTAAGATTTCACATTTCAGCTCAGCCCATGTAGGCTAGCTGCGTCAGAAGGAGCAGTCTAATGTCCTTTGCTCTGCTTGCACTGGCTGAGGCTCTCTCATGAGTCAGTCAGGCAAGCCAAACCTGTTTAGAAGAGCTATTTGTAGAATTAATTCTGTGCTGGTGCAGCTGCCTGAGCTAGTGATGACTCAGATGAATGCCAGAGTGAGTACACGGGGTGGAGGAAGGAATCATCACATCTGGAGCAGGGAAGAATAAAATGGGGCTGGCCCCTTTTCCTGAAAATATCATTATCTAAATTAAAAATTAATTAGTTTATATGAGTAATTCTAACACTTCACTTTTATTGTCAGTGTAGAACTACTCCATTCCTAAATCTAGGATGCCCTGTATATATTTGCATCGAGGTATCCATATCCCTGACTTTGTCCACATGTAATCCTAGGAATTTAGTAAGGTATTGTAGATTTAAGCTACTGTATAAAAACTGAGTATTTTTACTTCATGAACAGTTAGTTTGTAATTTTTTTTTCTTCTTCTTCCTTTAAGAACCGAAACACCTTATTTGACAAAAAATCTTCTGGGGGTATTTTCTCGTATTAAGTGAAATTGAGTGAAAACCAATAGCAACCAAAACAAAATGGTACAAACAATAGTGAGTAGAAATTACAGTATAAAAGATATATGCCATAAATCTAAGCACATATTAAGCATATTACCATTTTTCTAATTAGAAATTCTAGTCAAGCTCTGAAGTTGAAGCATGTTAAGGAAGCTAAAAATATGCCTGATAATTAGATAGTGTATAACTGAGTCAAAAGGCATTCGAGATTTGGTGGCAGCCTGTATCAGAAACTGTGCAGTGTTACTATTTGAGATAGAAAAAAGTACGTGAAAGAGATGTAGGAACTGTTTGTACGTGTGCCAGGTTTTTAATAATAGATCACGGTAGGTGAGAGTTTTTCACATCTCAGAAGAATGTCATCGATGGCCATCTATCTCGTAGTAACAAACTCTGAGACTTGGTGAGCAAAGTTCCTGTCGGCTCGGCAGAGGTTTGGAGAGCTGCTGGAGAGCGCAGCTGGTGCCGTGCCCTTTTCACCAGGCAACAAATGATTCTGCTACTGGTTTTGACTCTGTCTGCGACAGACTTTCATTCTGTTTGGTGTCAGACAAGGAGCAATGGTAGAACCCCAAAGACTGGGTATGTGAGAGGGAGAGAGAGATTTCGGTGTCTGTGAGTACATTCACAGTTTATGTTTTCTCTGATGGCAAAACCAAGGAACGTTTCCAGTCACTCATTTTCCCTCTGTGCCCTCTCGGGAACAGTGCAGGGGGATTATTAGTTTAGAGAAGCTGCGCCTAAGGGACAGCAGCATCCCACAAACATAAATCAGCACAAGTACATGGAGGAAGGAGGTAGCAAATCGCAGGGGAAGCTGTGAACTTTGTGAAGTAGCTTTGTCAGCACAGACAATATTTGTGGAACTGCATCTTCCAATTCTGGTAAAATAAGGTATCTTGAGATTTTTGACTAAGGGCTGACCTTAACAGGTCAGTGCAGCTACAACAAAAATCTGTGCCCATTTTTACTCTCTGAGAAAGCTTTTCACTCAGTTTAGGCTATGTGAATTAAGGCTGAGCAAAACACCACTGAGGCAGTGCATGGGTATTGATTTGGTAGTTTATCCTTGTTTTAGCTCTCTTCTAATCTACAGGTGAGCTGAAGACATGAAGGTTTTGCTGATACAAACTAATTCCGCCTATTCAGATGTTCCTGATTTCAGTCACTTATAGGGGAGGAAAGCATGGGGTCTGTAGTCTGTGGAGAGTCATGCATCTGCCAGCTCTGCGTCTGTGGCCATGGTATTTCTTCTCTGTGCATTTGAATGTCTTAACAGTCTGCCATGAGCTTTCCCCTGAAAATGCTTTTAAGTTTCTCGGTATTAGCTTCAGAGTCTTGATTCCATGGAAAAAAAAAGGGAGATTAACCAAGCTAATTTGTGTTAATTTAAAAAAAAAAAAAAAAAAAAAAAAGTTTTCAGTTTTCTGTAATCCAAACTATTTGCTTGTTGACTTTTTTTTTTTTTTTTTAATTTTGTATCTCAAAAATATCTTACCTAACTACATAACAGACATTTATGCACCTGATTAATCTGAAGGTATTTCTGAGATGGAATATTCCCATGCCTCCAAAACAAAGCCAGCCGTAAGAAATCCCACATGGTATATGCACTCCAGAAACTTCACAGGTGACTGTGCACATAACCGTATGCTTTCCTTCCATTCTTAGCACAACTGTTCACAGGACTTAGTGGTCATGTCTCAGTGGTCTGTTGGGTGCCATGAACTAAGAAGCTGTTTTGTTAATTTGTTCTTAAGATCAATGGCGTGGCCATGGTTGTGTCGCAGGGCCCACACAACCTCCAGCTGTTAGCGGATGGCGTTACGCAGCTGCATGTCTACACCTCGGTTATCACGGTGTTCTCGAAAAGGAGGTGCGAAAGCATGGTTGTCTTCTTCGTGCTGCCTAACTGTGCTCAGCTTCTTCTTCATGGATACAGCCATTAGTAGAGTATTTTTTAATGTTCAGATGACCAAATAGATTTATCGGGTTAAATTTGTGAAGAGAAATGCAAGAACGCCACCACAGAACGTTTTCTTAGACTGTGTCTGTCTAATTAGAGATGTATTTATTGTGTTACCCCAAATTGCTGGAAGTTTTTTATAGAGGAGATCTTAAGCTAGCTTGAGTATCAATACCTTCTTAATCCTACATCTGTGCTACAAGAGAAAACAAGATTCTCTATTGTGTTCCCACCTGGCTGAGGCAGGTCTGCTCCCCAGCTCATCCCAGTGCCTCAGCGTGCAACCAGGGCTCCCAGGCCTCCTCTCACGGCAAGAGGAGGATGTGCAATCCAAGTCTGTATTTCCTCTGTTTCGTTATATAGAGCCTAGATGACAACTAGTAGACAACTGGTAGATCCTGCTCTTCCCCTTTCATATCTTTAGCAATCTTCTGAGTCTCGTGGAGACAGTTTTTGGCTGAGCGAGCAAAATCTCAGCTTAAAAAGTGAGTGTGGGAATAAAAAACTGTGTCTGCTCCGTGTTCTCGCCCAAGTACTTCCATCTTTAATTTTGTGTTGCAGTGCTTTCGGGGGTCTAGATAAGGTGCAGCATGAACAGCTTTGCAGCTGGGACTGCCACTTGTGTTGCTAACAGTCTGCTTGCTGTTACTTATGGCTGTTAAAAATAATTTTGGGAAGTGTTGTGTTATTTTTGAGTGTGCATATGACAGTGGTAACAGATCTTCCCTGTGTGTTGACTGAGGATTCACCATGTTCCTACTCAAGGTTTTCAGGTTACTTCATGTAACAAGTTCATCCACCGTTTTCCAAAACACCACATAGCGAAAGCGGAGTTATTTCAGTGCATGTTTTTTTTTTCTTTTTTTTTTTCCTGGTAAGTTTACTTCACTGCATCTCCACAGCTACTTCTTGCTTGAATTCAAAGTCAAAAACTGTGTAAATGGATGCTGACCTGTCCAGATGAATGTGTTGTTAGGGTTCATATAACCACAGCTTGAGTAACTGCTGAGTAGCCTTCTTTCTCCTATGCCTTCTGGTTCTGTTTGCTTCCTCTCCAAGCAGGCTGTCTTTGTGGATACTGCTGGTGAGAAAGCGTCTTTGGCCGCTAACCATGGTTAAAAATGTTTGTGGTTTTTTTTTTTTTTTTTAACCAAGGTGCTTTTTGGTGGGCTGAGAGCTGCCCTAGGACTATGCACAGTTGGCAAGTGCTGAGAGCTGGTGGTGTGTCAGTAACAACAGGTCTGTGAGCGTGTATCTGTGTGCACAACTGTGTGCTTCGCCTCTCCCCCCATCCCTGGGCATGCTGCACGTCTGTCCTGAAACACTAACATAGAGCAGAGAGGCCCTTGACCCTGAAGGTTTTGAAGGTGCTGGGCACATGCACCCAGCGTAGGTAGTGCCGGGTTAAAAAAAAAAAAAAAACCTTTGTGGTTTAGTGCTGCAACGTACCTGTTCCCCCACAGCATAACGTATACATGAGGCATTCGCAGAACTCGCGTAACTGGCAAGTAATTTTTTCTGTCAGCAACAGCTTTATAGCTAACCTTTTATTACACTTTCTAATGTGCGCCTTGTGTGGCCTAGCATTTAATTTGGCCTCTGTTTGATTAATCTATTTGATCAAGCCAGGTTCTTCAGCTGGCTTTAAATTACACGCGTTTGCGCGTGCACACACGTGCACATACACGTGTATAAACTGTGATAAGGAAAAGCTGAGTTTGTACAGTCAAGAAGAAAAAGCTTAGAGGATTCTGAAACTGAAGCTGCATTTACAGCTGCAACTCCAACCCCTTTTTATTTATCCTGCTTTAATTTATATTTACCTAATTGTATGATCATCCCCCAACATCACATGTCATGCTTTGAACCACAGACGGTTGTGTCTTCATGGTCTGACAGTGATGGGACAAGGGGGGATGGTTTTAAACTAAAAGAGTGGAGATTTACATTCAATGTCAAGAGAAAATTCTATACTCAGAGGGCGGTGAGGCACTGGCCCAGGCTGCCCAGAGAAGCTGTGGCTGCCCCATCCCTGGAGGCGTTCAAGGCCAGGCTGGGTGGGCCCTGGGCAGCCTGACCCAGTGGGTGGCAGCCAGCCCACGGCAGGGGCTGGGGCTGGGTGGGCTTTAGGGTCCCTTCCAAGCCCAGCCATGTTGTGATTTTGTGATCTTACACAGCTGTCACTGGAGAGGCCAAATAAAGAAATAATACATAGAATTTATTGTTTTCCCCCACAACTCAGCTGTGCTCCTTGCATCCTGGTTACTATGTACTATCCCTCTGGTTTTATCTTTGGAGCTTTCTCTTTCAAACAGTCCAATAAAAAATGAGCTTGGAATTTGTTTACTCCTAGTACTACAACCAAACACTTCAGGGAGCAGGCGATTTTGTTGGACTCATAAAGGAGTAATAGAAGCTGTATTTCTTTTTTTTTTTTTTTTTCCTTATCATAGGTTAGTTTTTTTGGGGGTGCTTAGCTGACTCTCAGCTTTCACTGGCACTAAGTGGTCTGTGAGACCAGGCTGCATTAATGCAGCAAAAGACTGAGTGGAAAAGACTGTAGTGAAAAGACTTCAATTTTTATACAGCTGTGTTTTTTTCTCCCGTATAAAATCTGTTACTCTTAGAAGGAAAAGTCTCCAGCCAGAACTCAGAAGAATAGTTCCATTAAATAGGGAACCATTTTAATGTTATTACAGGTGGGTACAGTAGAAATAAACTTACTGGAAGTTAAGAAAGTGTAACTACTGCAAAGCCAGTATCCCTGATCTTGTGATACCTTGGCCTTAGAGGGAAGATGCTCTCGCATTGTCAGTGGAGCAGAATCTGCACTAGTGATTGTGGAAGGCTGTGCGTGCTCCACGTGGAGCTGGGACCCTATGAAACACCGGGCTGTCAATATTAAAGAAGAATGGGGAGGGTCTGTGACTCGTATTGTGACATTGGAAGGGCATTGCTAGATGATGCAGTTGCACCATAAATTTGCATTTGAAGGATTTCTGTTGTGCAATACTTGCCTTGTTACATCAGAACAAGTCACTTGCCTGCATTTCCTAGGGCAATGTGTCTTTTGTGTTTGATGCTTAACACACTCAGAAAAGCAATCAAAGTTAGAGTTAAAAGGCTTTTGGATACTTCTGGGTCTCCCCTTCCCTTAAGTGTTGATGGGAGCTGTGTTAACAGATTGCTGGAGGAATGTCCTTAAGGAATTTCTCAGGGTCTTTGTCCTGCTGCTGGTCTGACCCTCTTTCAGGAGGCCTTGGGAAGCATTTACATTCTTTGGCTTAGCATGGCAAAACTGGGGTGTAAAATTGACCGGTTCAATATTGGAGTCTTAAGTAATGCTGAGTAGCCTTGCGTTATGTAATCTGAGCAGAAGCCAACGTTACTGTTAGTTGATCAGTGCAGTGTATGCATGATACTCCAGTTTCACAATTATTTCCTCACAAAATACAACTCAATAGTGATACTGTTTCAGAAGTCTGAGTATCTCCATGATACCTATGCTAATAAAGTTTATCCTTGACAGTTAAAATCTTGTTTTCTTTGGTAAAGAACACTTAAATCTGCCTTTCATTTGCTTTGGAGAGGTTTTGCCTTAAATGCTGATTTCTCATTTTGTATTACAGCAAGTTCAGAGGTGTTTCATTGAAACCTGAGCCATGTTCTTTGCTAAACAACAACAAAAAACCAAACAGCTTACGCTTTGCTAACAGAACCAACAATTTCCCTCGGCTTTTAAAATGCAACTGTTTAGAGAACTATTTCACAGTAAAGCTACAAAAGAAATATGCTCCAAAGTAATGAAGGTGCTGCTAAATTCAAGTTAATTTTCCAATCGTCAGCACTAGCTCCTTCCATTGCTGTGTTTCTAAAAGCAATTTAATTTGAAGTCACCCACTCATGTTGTGAAAGTAACTTTTAAAAATAAATAAATAAATAAAAATTCTCCCTACTTATCACCTCTCTGCTTTATGAGCACTTAGATTCTAACCCCACCAGTTTTGTCACTTTTGTGTGTATAAAGTCATGTTGGTGAGTTTGGTACTTAGTAAACAAATATTCTAAATAGTATTTTAGTTTTGTTTGACTTGTATATTGACATTTTAATTGAAAGGAGTAGAAATAAATAGTAAATGTAAGTTCTGAGGTCCAAATGATTTAGCAACATCTGGGTATTGCCTGCTGACAAGCCATGCCTGTATGATTTCTGCAGGACCTTGCGCAGTGCAGTGCTAGTCCTCAGCAGGTGCCAAGGACATCTGTACTATAAAAGGAAGAACAATATTTGCCCAAAAGCTTGAGAACCGTTTGAGAGAGGTTCCTGTTTACAAGATAATGGATTTTTATCTTTGGGTTGCTTAGTGCATAGTTACTCCCAGTTGGCTGAAGTATCATCTGTGCTTACTTACTCCCTCACTCCCCTGCTCCCAGTAGCTTTCAGACAGCAAGCTGTTTTTCCCTCTGAAGAGGTTATTGAAGTGTGGAGGGGCTTTACGTTAATGCAGCTGATGGTGGCTTTCAGAAAACATCTTCCTTGTCAAGGATCTGGGGGTTCTGAGGTGAGCCCCCACAAGGCTGGCATCACAAGGCTCTCAGGCTGCACTGCTTAGCTCAGGGTCTGGTGGCAGTGGTGTGAGGGTGGTTCTGCGGGCTACAGCCTACAGGTGACTGGGGCCGACCAGCCAGGGAGAAGAAGGAGGAGGGGGCAGTATCAGGGATGGACTGCGAGCACCGTCCAAATCAGGACTGGGCTGTAAATCTGTGTCATGCTTTCAGGGCTGGAGCTACTCCTGTGCAGAGTGAAGTTTGCTCTTCAGCAACTTTGAGAATCTGTAACCACTGTAACTGTCAGCCACATCTTTTCAACAGAAAGGATTTGAGCTTGAGTCTTCAGCAGTTGCCCCAGTTCACTCCTTGTAGGCTTCACCCCTGGTCTTTTGGTGGGGCCCTGTCCTCCCACCACCTTGTACCCTGCAACTTCACTGTGTCAAGTCGCTGAGATCCAGCAGGATCCAGCCACATCCTCTTGCTCAGCTCCATCCTTTCCCACTCCTTCCGTCCTAGCCCACCGTACTGTTCCCAAGTAAGATCCTTTCTGTCCAGGTTATATAATGGCCTGTATCTACTAGCATGGCCCACCTACCATCTCCCCGCAAGCTGCTGTTCCTTGGTTGTTGGTAGCTAGCTGTTAATGCCACGCTTCAGGAAGAAAGAGACAAATTGGTATAACCAGGTTCAGGACTTCCCTGTGTTGTGCTGAAGTGCTGAGTCATTTGTATGAAATGCCTTTTTTCGTATGTCAGCCTGTGGCTACTGTAATTGCCAGGTGTGAAACACTCAATTTTCTTACGTAGAGCTAGGATGCAAAAAGGTGGATAAACCTCTTTGCTTTTTCCTGCTATTATTTTTCAACACTGGTATGCAATTTGAAGGTTAAGGACAGCTTCCCAGAGATCAGTGTGAAGGGTTTGCTGTATGAAAAGATGGCTCTTTTCCAGGTCACTTCTGTGCAGGAAAAGGGAAAGGTGCATTTACAGGGGGAGATCCCACTATGCCTGAATTAGCAGAGCACAGTCTGGGCCTAATTTGTTTTTTAATTATATGTAGTCTCTTGCGATGATAAGAGGTGGTTAAGGAAACACTTTATATAGCTTTATGTATGGTATAGGGACTGTCATTCCCCTGCATGGGGGTGTGTAGAGAAGCACAGGAACAAAGGCTGTAGACAGAGTAAGGCAGGTGTGGAAAATTGAGGTGCTGCAGTTGCTTCTGAAAACGTGGTTAATGACACTAGAAAGATGTAGTAAATCTAGAGGAAATTGTGGTTTAATTCTAGATAAAATAACTCTGCCATTGACTCTGCTTTCTACTGGAGTAAATTCTCAGCGTGTGGAAAATGCAGCAAGGTATGTGGGTTGTAAATCGTGCCTTCATGTGCTCTTGCAGCTCCAGCTACATTCGTGGGACTCTACACTGAAATCAGCTGATTTGTAGATCTGTTAGGGGACAACTGTGTTCACACTGTATCCGGTGTATTTTTAACAAGAGTGAATCACAGCCATACTGTGTGCTGTCTCTCACCATTAAACTCATGGGAGAGATGCCAAAAGGGAAAGCTCTACCAGATTCACCATGGAGGTTTCAGTGCATTTATATTCTTTGTGGAAGAAATGAGAGAAACAAGACTTGGTGGCATTCATGGATTTTCTGGTGCCCCACATGGTTTTTATTTTTAAGAGTCATGGTGTTTTGCCTTACCCCAGAAGGAAAGAAAAAGCCCAGGACTTTGTGTGGCATTTCTGTTCTTCTGATAATAGAAAAGAGCTGCAAGAACTGCTTGTCTAGACCTCTGCCTGGGAGGTCTGGGTTTCAAACAAAAAGGAGGGTTGAGAAATACTCTGCCCAAGTGGACAGTAAAAAAGTCTGCAGCTCACCATTGCCTTAAGTTTTTCAGTGTACTGCCATCAGGGCAGAGGTACACCATGCCTGCGGTCTAGCTATGGTAGATTTCTCCAAAGTCTGCACTTGACACTAAAGTTAATTGCCTGTCAGGGTGTCTTGGAGGGCCTGCTAATCAGTATCTCAGGCCCTTGGTTCATGCAAGAAAAACATACCAACAAAGGCAACAGTACTAATTAAAATAAAAAGAGGGTAATCCGCCTGAATGGTTCATGTTCATTGGTTCTTGGTAGACCCTTTGGGTTTCTGCAGAAGTGCCCTATAGCAGACAGGGTATCTGTAACACAACAAAAGGCAGCTCCTGCTGCGTGAAGTGTCTGTGCTTGGGTCGGTGTGCAGTGAGTGGTGAAGAAGTGAAGAGGGCGGCTCCATTCTGCGGGATTCCTGGGGCTCCCAAAGGTGGTGTGGCCAGGCAGCAGCGAGAGCGCTGGGATGTGTTCAGCCAGTGGGAGACCGTCAGAAAAAAAGACACATCTCAAGGGAAGAGTTCTGGAGGTATAGCCTCCTAGGGTTAAAGGTGTGCTTTCAGGATATCTCTGACGCAGTGTAAGTGGCAGGGCAGTGAGGTGCCACCAAAGGAAACAGTCTGCTGCACAGGACAGTCCCTCCTTACCTGCCGCCTCTGCTCCCTCATACAGCTTCTTTTGAGGGGTACTGGTGGCTTTTTGCCTCTGCGAAGATCTGATTCATATGATGCACAGCAGAAAGCCTTCCAGTACCAAGAACAGATAGCAGTTTTCTTCCTGGGTCAGTGTGAGGCTGAGGTTGGGGAAGAGGAACCATCCCTCTGAACTGACTGAACTGCATCTTAAAACTGTAATCTTGTTCCTGGCATGGTAGGTGAGAAAGTACTTAAACTAGGAAATGTGAGAAAAGGCTGGCTTAATTTTCATGCCAGCACAGAAGAAGGAAAATTGGGTAATTGAGAATTGTTCACATCATAACACAAATGTTCTGAGCAATGGAAAAGCAAAAACTGTTAGTAGAACAGTCCTGTAGGTGCTGTGCTGTAGCAGAAAATTATACTTCTTGTGGCCAGAAAGCAGGGTGAGGGCAGGGAGAAGCAAATGAGATGTTTGTTATCCAGATTCTTTTCATTAGTATACAAAACTAGAACAGCTGGTGCTGAATGTGTAACCAGATACAGAGGCAGCGGAAACATGGTCAAATAGCATCCACAGTCTGAACACAAATACTGAAAATTACGCAGAAAATTAGCAAAGTGTCATGGATGAAGTGGTGCAGTGTGAAGAAATAAACAATCGTATGGATACAATGGAGTATGGTTGGTCCAGATCACCTTGGGAAGTAATTATAGCAGACCTGTTGTAGACCTCGAGCTTAAGATTTATATACAGAGTGTGTAGTAATAATATTATGAGAGAGAAATAGTAGTTGGGCTAGTAACATTATATTTAGACTATGTATTAGGATGGAGTAATATTTAAGCACAAATGGAGTTGTAATGATGTGATATTTCTGGACATGGCAGTCTATAGTTTTCTTCCCAGAACAGTAATTCAGAATAGATGTTATTTGCAAAGAATTGATGACATCATAGAAAAACTGATCATTAAAAAAAAATGAAGACAAAGCATGGACTAGATTAATTTGGTTTAAATCAGAAGATAAAAAGTCAATAGCTTAAGTTTTTTTAAGGCATAGTTTTGTTAAATCAGGACAACTGGTGGGTGGGCTTAGGTGAGCTGATGTATTGGAGGCTTAAATGGAGAAAAGTTCAATTTGAATCTCAGGTAATGAAAAAGGAGGAGAATTGTTGGAAATTACAGACCTCTTCCTAGCAGAGAACCTTCTCCTAGGAGGGCTGCTGGTAGTGAAAAGATACTCTGGAAGTAAGGAAGAGCAGATAATCAAAGAAAACTAATATCTCAGAGGTCATGGTGGAACAAGAACTGAAAATGTTGAGCTGAGTTAGAATTGTTAAGTTACTAAGTTAAGGTAGGTAGCAAAAGTTTATTTAGTGAAGTATAAGTAAATGGAGAAAGAAGAAATTCGTCCCTCATGCAGAGGGGGTGGTTTTGAATTGTTTTGTTCAAAAGCTAAACAAATACTTGGGCATACTTCTCAGTAAGAAGAGTGTGGGCACGGTGACAGGGTGATGAATGGGAATGAGGTTATAAAAATGGCTACAGCTGAGGTGGAAATTCAAGACAGAAACAAATTCCAAGTAAATAAGGATGTGAAAGTGCGGTGTGCCAGCTGTGTGGCTGTACCTGCCTAAGCACCAGTTATTTTGCGACAGTAAAGTTGCTTGAAATAGCTTCCCCTGTCTAGTAAATGTTGTATACATGTAGCGTGCATGGCTTCTCATTGACTAACAAGTGCAGATCTTGGAGAAATTCAAGAGCTCTTCATAGCTTTATTTTTAGGGTAAACTTAGAAATATTTTTGTAATCAGACTAAATTAAGTAACTAATAATATATATATATTTTTTTAATGAAATACAAGGAAGGAAAATGTTTTAATTTCAGGAGCTACAGTGTCCACTGTGTGCACCCTGGAGTTCATTGAACCATTCTGTGAACAGATTTAGCTCACTGGAAAAACAGAAATCTATCCCCATTTCCTCTTCCTCTTACTCCTCCCCCACACC
>VXAV01002020.1:35570-102119 GCA_013399715.1 Alectura lathami | reverse complement strand
AAAGATAGGCTTCCAATATTCATGGTGCTGTTACTGTTGTTGGTGTTTTGTACTATGGCAGCAACTATGGCCACAGTCATGCAGTCATTATACTGTTGTTCTGTTTGTTGCACATGTATATGTGAAGGAAGACAATCGTCATTTCAAAAATGTTGGAATTTTAAATATAGAGGTTGTAAATAGACTAGGAGAAATAATATCTATTTAAGGAGAGTGGGATTTGATCAAATGTAAATACCTATAGTGCGCAGGGCAGTTAGTGCAGAGCACCTAAAATATATGTGATGAGTCTCACCTTGTGGTTGTTTCTCTTCATGGACTGCAAAACAAGCCTACCTGCAGTGCTGTAGATATTTCCTTTGCAACTCTCTAAAGTCAAGTGAGATGAATTCTGCTCTCAATGACATTTTTTCATAGCTAAAGCATAGACAAAATCGGACAGATATGTCCTGGAAAACATTGTTGATGGGTAATCCAGGAGACCGTGTACTCTTCTATGTTCACCTGCCCTTAAGGAAGGAAAAATTCAGAATTACATTGAGTTAATTTGAATATGAAAACACGGGAAAAAATGCACTTCTGCTTTCAAAATTCTTACACTCAAGTTAGTAAGACACCAAAAAAGCCTGAAATTCAAACTGACTGATGTAGCGCTGATGTTATCATTTGAAGAGGAACAGTGTCTTTGCTTGAAGGAAAATAGTTTTGCTTAGACATCTAGCCAATAAAAAAGTGCATCTCCAGCATGCATAGTGGAAAATTTATTTTAAGATTTCTCCTATGAAAACTACCTCCATTTATGAAAGTTAATTCCATGTTCTGGTGTTTGTCTCTTTTCCACATTATCAGTGTAATAGCCTGAGGGGCCAGCCTCACTGCATGTCTCCTGAAGTGGCTCCAGTTTAAATGGATCCCATGGCTGCTGGTGTTGTGGGCAGGATTCAGGGCAGAAGGGAAGAATGGCAGAAACAGTTACAAATAGCAAAAGTGGAAAGAGAAAGGGAAAAGCAAGCAGTATGTGAAGGGACAAGAAAAAAGCCGTGATGCCGAGGTTACCAAATATTGCTGGTTGGTATCTTGTGGTATTTCCCCAGTAGACTCTATCTCTCTGTAATTTTCTGAATGTTGTTGCTGTGGGGACATATCTATGATAGTGATACCCCCTCAACGTTACTGCTGGCCACATTAAATGTATAGCAAGGTGGGGGAAAGGTACGTGATTGCTGACAGTTGAACAGGCCACTTCGGCATATTTCTCAGCCTGCATGCGGACACATTCCAGGATGGGGAAGGGAAAGTCTTTTGTGGCCTGCGTGAAATGAAGCTATGGCCATAAGCAGCTGGCAGGCTTTAGGTTCCCAGACCTCGATTTAAGGTTTTGTAATACCTATATGTCTTACATACATGTTTTTTCACGGTATGAAGAGTAATTTGGGCTGGAGAGGAGACATCCGAACGAGACTCAGCTGGGACTGGAGTCTGAAGGCTGCCAGGTTCAGAGCTGCCCTATTACAGCGTAAATGCAAAATGGCAGCTCTTGGGGCTCACCTGCCTAAGACAGCCAGGGGCTAAGCGTGCAACGTGTTGCACACACCAGGCAACAGCTCCCTTCCTAGGAACCCTTAACACATGCTGAACACAGTGTGTTTGGCTCGGCTTCAACAGCGAGCTGACTCAGAAGTACTTTCTGCTGCTCTCCAAAAATGACCACCGGGAGCTGATGCAAAAAAAATAAGGCACTCTGAGTTCATGCCTCAATGAGCTGCTCTGTAGCTTGTAGACAAGTCCATGAAATCTAGATTTACAGTAGAATAGATGAAATCAGAACCTAGCCAGCCGTCCTAGAAAGAGGTTTGGAAGAGGGGGAAAATAATTACTTTTTTTTTTTTTTTCCCCAAACACTTCAGTGTTTGTATGTGACTTAAAACTGTGTGAAGGACTATTTTATGACTTAGAATTTTATTTTAAAGATTATTTGTTTACAGATTTGTATCTGGGAAAATATTCTTTAGTGTGATGCGCATTGAAATAAATTTTACCTGCAGATCCTTGGCATAATATAAACAAAGAAGATGAGTGGTGCTCACAGGACCAGAAGCTAGGCTTATGTTTGGGAGCTGGAAATATTATCTGGTATCTATAAATGTTTCTGACATTTCAAAGTTTGATGCTTCTTCAGCAGAGTGTTTGTAGTGTTGCATCTGCTTGGATTGGCACTTAGTTCAAGTGGAACATTTCAGAGAGGAGGAGGATGACATTTGTTTTTTCTTGTTCAGTTTTGAAGTATTTACACCAAAATGGAAGCAATAAATCAAGAAGGAAGGAATAAGGAAGAAGTCATGAAGGGTATAGATCTGTCTCTCAGTTTACAAAATTTCAGTCCTATGCTACCCTCCACTAACCTCACACTTGTGGTTAGGATGCCTTGTGGCCCAGGTCTATCAGTAAGTGGTTTGGACTTAAACCCGTAGTCAGTTGTGTTGTGAGATTTTGGTTTTGATGTGGGACATGTCACTGGAGTGGTTTACAGCACAGCCCTGCAAGTGAAGTGTGAGGAAGGGAGTTGAGAGCTGCTGGGAATGAGGGAGCTTGCTGAAACATGAGAGGGAAAAGAAAGACTGTAACACTGACTGTTGCTCTAGAAATAGGGTTGGTGAGAGGACCATGTGTTTGTAACTGGGTTGGTTAAATAGGAATGAACACTGCAGCACAGATGTAACACTTCAAAAACCTTTTCCAATGTAGACATCTGCTAATGAGAGACAACTAGAAAAGAAGTGGTTTTGTATTAAGATGTAATAAGTGATATTTTCTAGTAACTCTGAGACATGACAGAAAGCATAGCTTTCAAATGAAGAAACAGATATTTCTAAACCACCAGCTGAAATACAGCCACTTGAGGCAGGGGACTATAATCATATCATAAAACACTTCCCTGATGAACTGTCACTTAAAATTAGTTTGTGTCTGAGTCAGAAAATGGATTTAATATCTGAAGGCATTCTGCAGATGATCCAAAGTTAGGTTATAATAAGAAGATTTTAAGTCTTTCTCACATACTGCATCTTGAAAAGCCTATGGTCTGCACGAACAGCTGTTAGAGGCAATGGCACCGTGGTGTGCTGCTGAGGGTATCTGGACTGGAGCTAGCAGAACTAGGAGAGCTGGTGAAGGAAACAAAAGTTATGTGATACAAAGTCACTTCAAACTTCAGGTGATACCAAATTCCATCTCCACTCAAATCACACAAATCACACTCAAGTGTCTAATTTAATTTTCATAGAAAAGTCTTTGATGGCTTGAGCTGAGCAGATTTTTGTGATAGATGCTTGAATTATCAGGGTAGTACAGGCTGGAAGGGAAGCCTGAGCTAGCAGGAAATGGGAGAAACTCGTGAAAGCCAGACTTAAAAGATGGTGGGGCCAAGGAGGCTGGGGAAAGCCCTTCAGAAAGCGACATTTCCACTCCTGCTCTTGTCTCACCCCTCTGCCAGCCCTGGCACACGTCTGTCCCATGGGGACCTGCTGCAGACCCCGTCATGGTGTGGAAGGGCACTGAGGTGAGAACGGGGCAAAAGAAGTGAGAGAGAGCAGCTGCATGGGGGATGGCTGAAAAGCTCAGAGCGGTTCCCTTCGACACAAAATGGGGCCAACGCACAGCTGTCAGGGGGCTGAACTTTGCTGCTCCTCTCCTAGGTAGACAGTGTTTATAGTTCTGCCCTTTTCTAAAGAGAAAACTGTCAGAGAAGTCATGCAGAAGTAGCATTACTTTCATGCATGTTTCTTAAAAAGGCAGCCTTGCAAAAGGACCTTAAATGAGAGTGGCATTACAGAGCTTAAAATGTGAATGTTCCCTTTTCCCTGACTGTCTTTCGATTAGTTTAAGTAAGAATTTCCTTCTTTCCAGTTTTCATTCCTCCCTTTGCTCTTTTTCAAGTGTAGTGTATTTAGTTGGCTGTTTGCTTTTCCCCAGCTTCCCAGGGATTCTGTTGCACATTTAGTTCCTCTTTCCAGCGTTGTGTGAGACCCCTCACATAACAACTGCCTTGTGAGATGCGTTCCTGTGGCCTATTACTCTGTTTCCAACAGGAATAAGTACTTAAGGACAGACTGTAAGCAACAGGGAAGTTTGGCTTTCCATCTCTGGCATTTAGAGGTTTAGGCAGTTAAGAAGTCACACATTTTTAGATAATAGGTAATAAACCAGTCTGAGATGTCCATTCTTAAATTATCTAATTTTTGATACTTTCTAGCTATGCCATAATAAGCCACCAAACTAGTATTAACTGCTCATAAGAGGAGCAGCAGGGTTCTGCTAGCTTTAAAAACAAACAAACAAACAAACAAAACAAAACAAAACCACCAAAAACCTAAGAGATTTGCAGTACTGCACATACTTGCAGACACTTGCTAGATTGTAATCGTTAGGGAAAAAGTTTTCCAAACTTACTCCTTTATTTAAGCTGACCAGTTTTTGGAAGCTTTAACAGCAGTCCATTTTTTTTTTTTTTTTTTACAGGAGTGGGGTAAAACCAGAGGACTTCATTAACAGAGTTAAAATAGGAAACTTTTAAAAATAGCTGTCACTTGGTGTTTTGGAATGGAGGCTTGAAAGCTGGCTTGGAGATGGATCTCTAGGGCAGGGGGTTAATCTTCCCTCGTCTTTGTGCAGAGCCATCCAAGTCTAAGTTACAAGCCTCTGAGAAGTGTTACTGCATATATTCATTAGACAGCCCTTGTTAAAATCTCTAAATCATCCATCTGTGTTTAAGTGAGCTGAGCAGCCACAGACTGGCTGCATACCAAATACACAGGCATGCCTCCAGGACTCAGCATGTCCAACGTGATGAGAACAGAATCATGTCTCCAAAACTGGGTATTTTCTTCATCAAAAGATGAAAGGAAGGTGGCTTAAGGGAGTGAATACAAAACAACTGCCACTGACCAGTGTGTATAGCACCCAGCATCTACAGCCGCTACGCTGTTTGGCATGATTTCATCTTCAGCCTAGGGTGTACATAAACTGCAGTCTTCTGGATATGCTGGGTGTAGGAACTGTGGTAGAACAAGCAACCAGAGTGAGAGCACAAGCAGGAAACCCTCACCCCTCAGAAGAAAGCAAGCCTTGGCTCGCCTTGCTTCTGCCCCCAAATCTAGCACACAGCAGCAGGAGTTGCTTCCTCAAAAGATGATGGCTTTGTCTTCCTGCCTGCTTCCGTAGCTCAGGCAGTTGCAAGCCAGGATGCAGAGCCAAAAGATCAATATTTGAATGCTGGGGTAGGTGTAGGAATGGTTACAGTTATGCAGAATAATATAGGCATTATTAGAATAAACCTTTTTAGTTTTCAGAAGAAGCTTGGGAAATCATATTCCAGATTTCAGATTCTCAGTAGAGAACATTATTTAATTTGCAAAGCCAAGTGCCCACAGTTAGATACAGGCTACAGAGCATAATTTGGTCCCTTATCAGCTGCAGTGGCTCCTGGACCAAGATTAGAGTACCCAGGCAGAGCGCTGTAGCATGCTGCGTGGCAATACAGGCATTTCCTCATTCATTTGAAGGTCTGTTTTTTTGTTTCACACGTTTTAAACTACCAAATCCACCACAAGGCATCTTGAAAGCCAGGGCCCTTCTCAGACCCTGTGCTGCTTGTGAACTCCCATGAGCGTGCTGTGCTTCAGGGTGATCGCTCAGGTGAAGGCAGGAGTTGGGCTGTGCAGTTAGGCACAGAAATCAACAAGACACGCTAAAAGACATGCTTCCTGTTGATCATACGTGCCTTCTGTGGTAGGGCTGTTCACGTGCTTCAAGTGAATGCAAATTTCCGTGCTGAAGCAAGAGCTGGGAACCTGGTGGCAGGTATGACTGATTTTCACCAAGTGCCATCTAAGCCTGACTGTCTTCATGAGGAGCTTGCAGTCAGAACAGACTAGAGCCTGAATAAAGTTGCCTTTGGTGTCTGTTTGTATGAGTGAAGAGTTGAGAAGAAATGGGCCCCAATTTTTCCTTAATGTTTGTAATAGAAATAGAAATTTGGTGCTAAAGTAACTAGATAAAATTCTGAAGATGTACAAGGAACAGATGAAGTGAGTAGGCTGGTGTCAATTTTATACAGCTTCATGTAGAGTAAAGCTGTCCCTGTGCAGCAGATGGGTTTTGTAAGTACATATACTGTTTGCAGAGTGCAGAATATTTTTCTTTAATTGGATGTCTTCTTAGGCCTTGTGTTTTCTGAGTATTTCACCCCCTTTCATCCCGGAATGAGCCATCTCTCATTTACAGTAAAATACCAGCATGTAGTCAAGTCTTTGCTGCAGTGCACTGATACACCTGATGATCACACTGGAGTCTTCATTTTGGGTCTGGGCAAGCAAATTGCTACAAAGAGTATTATGGCCATTTAAACTGTTGTAATATGCCAGGCTGCAAACCGCAGCAGGCGTGAAGCTGCTTCGTGAATGATGAAGCCATGGAGCAGCAACATGTAGGAGAATGAAGGGGGCAACCTTTTCAGTCATCTCAATTAATTTGCTGCTGTTATGATCAGCTGCTAAGATCCTGTTGCAGTTGGAGGAGCTTACGGTGATATTTCACACACGCTTCTCTGGTGATGGGTTTCATTGTTTGGAGACAGAAAGGAGAAGTTGATTCATGTAACTAGTGGCAGGAACACCTTTATGCAAGCAGAAGATTTAAAAATTAATTTAGGATATGCTGAAAAGAAATGTTTTGGTTTTACATTCTGTATACATTTTGAACAACTTCATAAAAAATCAGTGCAGTAATGTTTCTTTCAATAAGAAGACAGTTAAGATCTCTCTACAGGAAAACATTTACATACTTCCTTGTCGTCTCATGAGAGCTCCTTTTGCCCAGGGAATAGTGCTTAAAACTGTTAATTCGATAAGAAAGGAATGAATACTTTACAAAACAGATACCAACTGCTTTTCTAGTCCTGTAGTAATGATTCTCCATATCTGAAGGAATTTGGAAGCAAGAAGGAATTGAAGAGCTGCACATTTGGGAATTTCGCACAATTTAACTTCAATGGAGTATATATTAGAGTTGTGGTTTAACCCAGCAGGCAGCTCAGCACTACACAGCCTTTCGCTCACTCCCCCCCACAGTGGGATGAGGGAGAGAATAGGGGGAAAAAAAAAAAAAAAAAAAAGGTGAACTTGTAGTTTGAGATAAAAACTATTTACTAAGATAGAAAAAAAAGAGAAACAACAGTAAAAACGATGCCCAGCCAGTCCCCAACCAGCAGCTGCCCCTCCCACCCCAGCCAAGTTCCCACAGTTTAAAAAGTTTTTTGCATGATGTCGCATTATGCAACATCCCTTTGGCCAGTTTAGGTCAGCTGTCTTGGTTCTGTCCCCTCCCAGCAACTTGTGCCCACAGCACCCTCGCTGGCAGGCAGTGGAAGAAGCTGAGAAACTGAAATGTCCTTGGCTCTGTACAGTGCCGCTCAGAGACAACTAAAACATCCCTGTGTTATCAACATTGTTTCTCCTACAGCCAAAGCATAGCGTGATACCAGACACTATGAAGAAAATCAACTCTGTCCCAGCTGAAATCAGGACAGTTAGTTTCAATAAATAATTTACAAAGCATCATTTCAGTTTCTAAAAATCTTCCTAATATATTTAACATTTTCTTCCCTAATTCAAATTTCTCACTGTTTAGTTTCTTACTACTATACTGGCATACTGCTTTCAAGTAGAAAGGAATAAAGAAAAAAGAAGTATACATTTTCAGGGACCATTCAGTAAATACTTGAGCCTGTGCTTTGAAAGGTGTAGGAAAGAGAGCATTCTTTGAAAAGATTTCCTTGGTTGTGGAAATTTCTTTCTAATCTGATGTTGACCCTGACCTACAGACTGTGCTGCTTTTTGCTCATGTGATGTTCTGTAACTATCAGTGAAATGAGAACAGAACTGCTTGCAGCGGGACAAAGTCTTTTAAAAAGGTGCACACAATCTGCTATATATCACTAAAGAAATGTGCGGTGTAAATACTGAACCCACAAATCCCTGTTTTGAGGAAAACAGTTGCATTTCCTTTCTTTTTTCTTTCCTTATTTTCTTTCTTTCATNTTTTTTTTTTTTTTTTTTTGGATGTATTGCACTCCAGCATCACCTAGCAAATGTACTGAAACCAAAAGGAAGATTATAATGGTGATTCCAGATGATGAAAAATAATATTCCCATGTTTAGTAAAATACCAGAAACTTGAAGGCTGGACAAAACTGAACTGTTGCTTAGGTGCTAAGTGAGGTATACACAAAACATTGCCTTTGATTTAGCTCTGTTGATGAACCTGGAGCTCTTCCAAAGGAATAAAAGTTCTGGAGCCCTTTAATAAAGTCTGTGCATTAATATAATTCCAAATTGCTACAGCTGTTTCTTTTATTAGCTGTGGCTTCATGTTTCTGTCCTTGACAGTTAAAGATCAAACCTACTTCAGTATGAATCATTTAAAAATGTGCATTTACCTCAGTATCTTATCTTGTCAGGAAGCTCGTTATGTAAGAGGCATGTATCACAGGGGTAGTCATCTCTGTGGTGGTGGTGGTGGTGCAGTAACATTGCTGTTATTCCTTCTGTGGCCCCCCACCCTTATGAGTGTGCCTACAGTGTGCTGGAGTTCTTCTCAAACAGGTAGTAAGACATATGCTGTGTCCTAAAAAAACGCGCATGGTTTTATGGGCTTGTTTACACCAGGGAAGGTGGATTTATTTAGGTGCAATGTGCACTCCTGCACAGTGATGTGGCCTCCTGCACCCAGAAAGTAGCAGGACGGAGCAGGAATTTGCACTTGCTTCTTCTGGTTATGGGAAGGAAGCTCTTCAGATAAGAAACAGTGGAGCTCAGAAAGAGACTCCTGTGATGTCCATGACCCCTCAAGCAGGGTGACTGGGACAAGATGATGTTGCAATGAATAGGGAGGAGGTTAGGAAGGAACAGGGAGCTGGAGGAGGAGAGGACAAACTGGGACTCTTGGGCGAGGGGGAACACCTTTGAAAATTGAGTCAGTATGAGAAATACAGATTTTCCCAGCCTCCTTTTGTCATCTAAAAGCTGATAGGGAAATCTTCAGGGAGTGCAAAGAGGTCTGAATTGAATCAGTTTTCTCTGTATTGAAAGATTGCTGTAAGTCAACAGTAATGTGTAAGGAGCTGAAGTTGAGGTGGGAACTACGCAGCTGCTTTGCAGCCCTCTGATGACTGAGGTGATTCCAGCATATCTGTGAGTGTTGATCTGAAACGTGACTTACTGTAGTAATCTGCTTATTGTTTGTTCTTCATTTACTGGGTAACAAATGTGACATCTGGACTTTGTTTTGCAGAACCATCAAATGCTCCCAGGTGTAGCTGTTGCTTGGTTTGAGCTTTGCCCTACATGTACTGGGTGCTATAAAATGTTGGAGGCTGTAAAGCACTTACTGTTTCAAACGGGGCACTTAGAATAAGGCTCCTCTGAAAAATAGTTTTGGCTTTTTTCTTGTGTTCCAGAATTCTGTGCATTTCTTTGAGACTAGGTAAACCACACAATTCCATAGATACATTGCAAAATAATCAATATTTGCAATACATGAAAATAGAGTAATAGAATTGGAAAAGAGCCTCAAGATAATCATCCAACCATCAACCAGACCTATGGCATCCCATCACCAAACCATGTCCTTTTATGTCATATCCACACGTCTCTTAAATACATCCAGAGCTGGGACTCCACCACTTGCCAGCGCATCCTGTTCCAATGCTTGATCAGCCTCTGCATGAAAAAAAATCTTCCTAATATCCCCTCAAAACCTCTCCTGACAGAACTTGAGGCTGTTTCTTTGGTCCTATCACTTGTCACTTGAGAAAAGAAACCAACGCCCTCCTCACTGCTGCATCCTTTCAAGTACTTCGACTGAGCTATGAGGTTACCCCTCAGCCTCCTCTTCTCCTGACTAAACAATCCTGAATCACAGCATGCCTTGGGTTGGGAGGCACCCTACAGCCCCCCCAGCCCCTGCCGTGGGCTGGCTGCCGCCCACTGGATCAGGCTGCCCAGGGCCCACCCAGCCTGGCCTTGAACGCCTCCAGGGATGGGGCAGCCGCAGCTTCTCTGGGCAGCCTGGGCCAGGGCCTCACCGCCCTGTGAATGAAGAATTTCCTCCTAATATCTAACCTAAATCTCTCCTCTTTGAGTCTAAAGCCATTCCCCCTTGTCCTTGCCACTATCAGATTGTGTAAAAAGTCAGTATCCATCTTGTTTACTAATTCCCTTCAGGTACTGGAAGGCTACAATGAGGTCTCCCTGGGGCCTTCTCTTCCCCAGGCTGCACAAGCCCAGCTCCCTCAGCCTTTCTCCATAGCAGAGGTGCTCCAGCCTCTGAGCATCTTTGTGGCCTCATCTGGACCTGCTCCAGCAGCTCCACATCTTTCTTGTGCTGGGGGCCCTAGGTCTGGATGCAGCAGGTGAGGCCTCACCAGGGTAGAGCAGAGGGGGACAGTCCCTTCCCTCACCCTGCTGCCACCTCTCTATGCAGCCCAGCGTACAGTTGGCCTTCCGGGCTGCAAGCACACACTGCTGGCTCATGTCAAGCCTCTCATCCATCAGAACCCCCAAGACCTTCTCTGCAGAGCTGCTCTCAGTGAGTTCTCCCAGTCTGTACACTGCCCTAACCAAGCACCTTGCACTTGGTGCTGTTGAACTTCATTAAGTTCTTCTGGGCCCACTTTTCACCGCTGTCCTGGTCCGTTTGGATGGCATCCCTTCCTTCTATTGAAGTTGATACAACTTCACCGCTCAGCTTGGTGTCATCAGCCAACTCGCTGAGGGTACGCTCAATCTCACTGTGTCGTTGATAAAGATGTTGAAGAGCACCGGTCGCAAGACAGACCCCTGGAGGACAAGACAGACCCCTGAGGGAAGTTCCTTCAGTCACTGTTCATAACTCTTGTTTTCAAGTCTCTTCACTGGCATTGTTGCTCTTCTCTGCACACACTCAAGCAGCTCAATATCCTAAAGAAGAATTATTCAATTATCATCTTCCGTTTCATGTAGTAAGTGAGAAAAGACCATGTAGGAGACCTAACATGTCGTCATCTAGTCCAGACAGTTACTGCAATATGAATTATTTCCTGCTCTTTTAATACTGAATTATAGGTAAAGGGTAGAAATTAGCCTGAATGCCCTTCTGACTAGCAGCTAGGTTTGGGGATTTGGGCTGGCTTTTCTTTGAAACCACACTGAGACACTGTAGGAAAAGGATGAAGGGACTGGTTTCGCAGAAGAAGTTGCACATATGCACAAAAGAACAAAGGTGGCTGTGGCGGAGCTGTAGAAATAGCGAGCCGAGGCTGGCAGTATTGATGGAGTAGATGGAGCTGGGTTTGCTCAGTAACAGACCCGGGGAATGGTTAAGGAGGAAGGAGTTGTGAAGGGTCACTGTGAAATATGGGAGTGAGCTAAACAATTTCTGTCTTTGATCTCCATTCATTTATAATCTTATTGGTACTGAGTCTCCTGGCACTACATCTTTTACAATGAATAGCTGAAAGTAAAATAAAAAATTATTTAAATTGCAGTAGTCTTGTGCTGAATGGCTTTTTTTAGCCTAGAAGTTACTTGGAGTTTTACTCTTTTATCTGTCGGACAGCTTAAATGCTAGGCACTAAACTTACTTCAGACGGCTCTGAGAACAATAGCAAACCACAGACTGCTCTTATTTCTTTGTCTGCAATTAATGTTGCAACAGCCTTTGCATCGAAGTTTGACCAGAGCACATTGATTTCTCCATGATAAATGGATATTTTCTGACCAATATAGAAAGTTGAAATAGTTGAACGTTTCAAATTCAGCTTCAGATTTGCTAGACTTGAAAATTGGTGCCTCTGCCTTTTTGTTGTGCTAAACTAATAAATAGAAAAACAAAGAGAATAGTGTGCGTGTATGTCAGTGTGCCTGCATAATGAGATTAATTGTTCCTTAAAATTAGAGTTTTGTTTCTTCTGTCTGAGGGAGGGAGTCATCAGTAGTTGGCAAGAGGAACAGAAATCATGCGACAATAGGAAAAATCCTATTTATTTACCTTTTGAAAGGTGTAATTTTATTTACCTGCTTTTCCCTGAGTTACTTGTTGCAAATCACTTCTTTCTAGAAAGTATTTCAAGCATCTTTAATTTCTTGTTATCAGGTTCATTTTTCCAAAATTTTGCACTTTGATATATGTTGGGAAAATGGTGCTTAGCTGCCTGCATAATTAATATTTGGAATATGTGCCTGCTTCTTCTCTTACTATTTACTTAAAATATGCTAAGCACTTCAGTTTTTCTAAGTAAAGAAAGAATCCGCAGAGTGTTTTAAGTTACTTTTTGTTAAACAGTTCTGTGGAATTTTACTTCAGCAAAAGTGAGAGGATCATTAACCGCTCTAGAATTGTTGTGCTATGTACATCGCGTAAACTACAGATTTTACTTGGAGCTCAGAAATAATTTTATCAAATGGGTTGTTCTTGCTATCCTTTTGTTTCTAACTCATGGGAACCTCATGAAGTTATTGTTTTCCCTTACAATCTATACATTTTATTTATGCATAGAAAAGAAATGTCTGGTATGTTTTTTTTTTTAATGAGAGCTGTATGCCCATTGTCCAGACAAGCAGCGAGGAATCTGTTGTGTGGCTGATTATGGCAAGAAAATGAGGGAGCAGTCTCACTGATAATCAGTAAATTCATATAAACTGGTGCTGTTTCATTTTCTCAGGTAGTTGTGCTATACCTTCACCTTCACAAGAAAACAAATCACGTTTAAAAATGTCTGTTGTGGAAAAAATATAATTTTAGATAGTAAAGATTACAAACATTGAAAGCATGCATATCCGTGGGTTAAAGAAGCTGACTCTCAATTCTCTCCTGTCCAGAGCTTTCCTTTTTTATCTTTGAAGTTCAGTCATTATTCTGTGTTGGTGCCATTCATTGTTTTATTTTTATTTTTGTATCCTACAGAAATGAATTTATATCGTATTAGATCCAGTCATTTTTTAGAGCACCTATATCAACATACATATCAACAAGTTTATATTTTATGTGGCTTGTGGAGCTGGATTTTGGAATTTGCTTTTTTAGTGGTTCTTTTGTGGAAGAGAAATCTTTCAGGCATGAATTGATAGTCCAGATCTTTTGAGGTTTGTCTGTGCTAACCTATGACCTCTGTTCTTACGAGGTCAACATCTGAGGGCAGGAGATTAAGGCAGTTAAAAGATTGGAATGGGAACTGGAATGGAAAAATTAGCCAGCACATTTTGGGTGGAAAACATCAAAGTCATCAAACAATTTGCTTATTTTAAACTCAGTTTAAGGGTAACAAGCTAATTGTACTATGTTTGTTGACGCTAGCAATTTATATTATTTGAGGAGATTAACACTGAAGAATTTTTTTTTATTGGAGAAGCATAATGTCTGCTGAGGATAAATTTGCTATGTATTTTTTTGGTCAAAGGCATTTACTATACATTTTTTGGTATAATAATTCAAGATCTGACCCTACAGTCTATGCACCTAATTAGCTCTATTTCTAACAAGCAGCAAGAGTGAGTGTTGCAGATCTGAATCTTGCTGGTGATCTGCTGAAGACCCCTCATGCTTCATGCAGAATACAGGTACTCCCTGTAGATGAGAAAAAGTTACTCTCATTTATATATTTCCTGACTCTGATGCTTAAAAAAACATTTGCTAGCATCCCTTTTTGTTCTAGTTTTGTTCTAGTTTTTCAAATGTGAATTCCTTTTCAATGCAAACTTGTCACCAAGGAATGTTCTTTCATAGATTATAAATGGATTTAAAAGAAAATGGTCTGTTTGTTCTTGTCTGTCATAGTTCAAAATTCATTAGTTTGTTTTAAAAGAATGAGGACTTAATCTTCATTTGTACAATTGATTTCAAAGATGAAATTATCTAGAGAAAGACAACTTTCCACATCTGAAAATCAGGCGAGTTGACGGATATGTGTACACAATCGTATTTTTGTCTTGCTTGTTTGAAGTTCAAATAAAAATGGTTTCAGTGTCACATGCAAAGAAGGGCTAAGTGTTTTGGTCTGCAGTCTTACCTAGCAGAGAAAGAAAAAGTTATGGATCTTAGAGCTCGTGCTCTGACTAACAGTGTATGGATTCTGGTACTTCTCCTACATCTACATCTGCTATTTAAAGTAAAATACTACAAAATGCAGCTAAACCCAAGGAGGCAGCCTCAATCTGCAGGTCTCAGTCTCTAATCCTCACACATTACTATTGTCCTTTTGATAGTAAATAATAGGACATATATGAGATTTAAACCCCTTCCCAAGCTAATGACTTTCCAAGCTGTTCATCTAAAGGCTAAAACCTTCCTTTTGCAAGCTCTGACTTGCACCTGAGGGAAATTGAGAAAAACCGATGCCCATCATTTCTCCTTCACGGAAGGAAAAGAAGGGAAAGCAGGGGGAGCTGCTGCAGGCTGCAGCCGCCCTCGGACCGTTCCCACAGACGCAGCCACCCTTTGGTTTCCTTCCTGCCATCTCTGTGGGCTGGCTGTAGGGCTGCCACAGCCAGTGTGCCCCAGGGCCCCGGGAAAGCCGCAGGCATGGGGAGACAGGGAGTGTTGGGACGGGCAGGAGCGCTCCTAAGGGCTGCTCTATCTTGGAAGCATGCTCCCTGCTTGAATTCTTGGGATAAAATGAGGTAGTTTCTGATCAGCCATTTTGTGACGCTCGCTTGCTGGCC
Source organism: Alectura lathami (assembly GCA_013399715.1). Taxonomy (NCBI): domain Eukaryota; kingdom Metazoa; phylum Chordata; class Aves; order Galliformes; family Megapodiidae; genus Alectura; species Alectura lathami. The sequence goes on along the minus strand of VXAV01002020.1, from coordinate 87,366 downwards.
CTCTCTGTGGTTAAATAAATAGGCAGGATGGACAGAGGAGAAGGAGGATGGAGGACTAGTGCTGTGTTAGAGAATTACTTTGGTTACCCACTTGTGAGAACGTGTAATGAGGAACGCCAGGAGCCTCTGTGAGGGAACAGAAAAGTTGTTAGTGAATAAAGGAAAAACTATGAAGATAATGTGCATGACGTGACTTAAGATAGCCTTCTTGTTTGCCTAAGTAAGCGCTTTCTATACCATCCCTCTGTTCTGTCTGTTTAGATAGTGAACTCTTCCGTGTAGAACTGGTTTCCTTTTTAGTCCGTACAATGCTGAAAAGCACTGCTGTTTTTAATCATGATAATAACTGTGATTCTTGGCCATTTGAATTATTAGAGAGCAGTTATATATACAGTTGTTTAATCTGGAAGTGTTGCTCCCCAGGACTTTTGTTGCAAGTGTGTATCCTCTTGTTGCGCAGTTCAAACATCCTGTCCATAAGCCTGCTTTTCTTAGTTATCTGTGGACACCCTTTAGAAGAAGCTTGTAGGTAACTGTGATCTCTGTGCTGGAAAGTTGGGTGCGGGAGGTGTTGTGTCCCTTAATTGCTATTGCATTGGTTCTAAATGTACCAAGAGCTGCCTCCACGTTTGGTGTGCTGTAGCTTGCAGGTCAGAGCAGATAGCTTGCTGAGTTAGAGGGAGGGGGAATTCAAAACTCAAAAAATTTGTAGTACAATTTTGAATAGCTTAGCAATTACATTCAGCTTTTTATGATGAAACCCCGCTCCATTTTTGCTTTATCTGTGTGAGAAATAGGTAGGGAATATATCCTCAGTCTCCTTGCATGTTCTTTTCACAGCACAAATTTGCTGCTTAGCTAGACAAAACTCATCAGAACTACTGCACATCGTATTTTCAGGCTTATGTGCTGGTGAATGTTGAAATATCTGCCAGTGCAGCTGCTCCTGTAGCTTTCTGCCTGCAGTCTCACTGTGCTCTTGGAATCAGTATCTCCAAATGGACTCCAGTTTGCCTCAGCTGAGTCACTTCCTTGCCATGAACTGCCATAAAGAGATCATTTCTTCTGCTTTGCTTTCTAGGGGCTAGCCTGTACTGCCCCCCTTCCTTTCAAAAGAAGAACTCGTCAGAAAATACCTATTGTAATAATGCTGTCAAGTTCAGAAGGTTTCAGAAATCGGAGTGATTGGCAGTCTTTTTAGCTGAAGTGGCTATTGGTTTTTGTGTTCCTCCTCTGTTTCTAGCTGCTAATTTGAATGAAAAGCCAACAAAAAATCATGTTGCTTTTCTTTGTTGAGTGGTAGTTTTAATTGTTCCCCAACTGCCAGGTGAACTTGAATGTCTCTGAGATACTTCAGGTGATGGCTATCCATAAAATCTTTACATCTTAATATATATCTAAGGTGTTACATCTTTTATACTTAGTGACCCACATTTCTTGTTTAATTCTTTTGTAAAATACGAATCAAACAAATATGAAAGCTTTTGAATTTGGTAGAATAATCATAGTCTTTGATGTTATGTTAAAATGCATTATATAGAAGGTTAAGTTTAACTATGAAAAAAAATATATATTTATCTATTGTGTACATTTATATTTTATATACATATTGCATACACTCTCATCTATTGTATTTGCATATATGCAAACACACTTAGGAAAGGTTGCCTTAGCTGCGTTAAAGAAAGTGGGTATGAATAGGAAAATGACTTAATCAGGTCAGTTCAGAATGAGATATACACATTGATGACCTCATCAGTTTAAAAAAATGTTTTCATAATTGCAAGGTAAAGCTGACACAAACTGGTCAATGCTTCTTTCTTATGCTGGCAGCCATATGCCCTTTCTATACCAAACTTTGACCAGGTGAGCTCGGTACTGGTGGTTGTATAATAAAGCGGCTCTGTGCGCTGTGGCAAATCCTGGCTTTGTGACCAGGTTTAGTTTATTGCAGTTGCTGGTAGCTAGGATCGTGTGTGACTGGCTGCCTCTAAAAGGTGCGGCATGTGTTGCCTTAGTAGGGCATCTTCCAACCAGCCAACAGTCCATAATTGGTGTCATGGCGTGTGCTCTGTTCTCCCAGTTCTCTCTGTTGGTGCATCCCAGAGTGCTGTACTGTACATTATTCACCTGTTGCAGTGTGTGGTGTTAGGGAAAATGAAGCTGTACCAGTGCATCTGCATTAGCTTACTCTGCTAGGCCAAGTAAGAGCAGAAGCAGCAATGCAATGACATCGCATCTTGCTTGTGTAAGGTCAGTTGAGAGTTTTGGAAAACATGCAAGTGTTTCTTGAACTACAGAATATGATTTAGACTGTAAATGAAAAAGTGTATGAAATATAAGGTGGTATTAGCACTGGAAATTAAATCATGACACTGTATACACAGTAATCACTGTAGTGGAAACATCCGGCTGCTATAATGAGATGCTGTGTTGGGAACAGGATACCACCATGTTCCCTTTCTGTGGTAGCAGGTGGTAAATTTGCTTAAGCTTGCATATTTTGTTATGCTGTAGAGGACTGCAGTTTGTGTGTGGCATATAAATTCATTTTCATTTAGCCTGAAACTGCTTTTTTAAAGGAGATTCTCATTTAGTTAAAGTGAAAGATTCCACAGGGACAGGTTTGTATGTTGAGACTTAAATCTGTTAACAAAAGCAAACAAACAAACAAAAAGATAACCCACAGTACTGTTTTAATAAAGGATAGTTCAAGCTTGTCTGTTTAAAAATTCTTCTTTCCTTGAAGGATCCAGCTGTGACCTCTGCACTGGGTCATGCATATCAGTATGTAAAAACTAAATGTGATGATTAGGAGCAGAATCGGGATGGAAGTGAAGGTGGGGGGTGCTAAGAACTGGAGTTGTGGAGGAAGCGTGGTAAATCGCTGGATGTGAACCAAGTTGTTTGTGGGGTTGGGGCTGACAGGATTGAGAGTAGTGGGGTGGGTAGAGCTCACCCCTTTGTGGCAGGTCGTGGAGGCAGGGCTGTTTCTGACTGTGCTGTGACGTTCCCCTTTTGGTGTTTCAGGCGGGCTGCTCTGGTGACGCTGCCAAATGCACACGGGGCCTGAGACTGCTGGCACAATGAGGGCAGTACGGCCAGGAGGGCTCTCCTGAGGATGCTGTAATAGATACAGCCCCGGAGACCTGTTTGGCAGAGTCTGCTGATAACTTAATTCTGCCTGTGCTGCAGGCTGTCTCTGTGGAGAGCCACTGTGGAAGAGCTGCAGGCCTGCAGCCTGGCCAGCCTGGCATGCCCCCGCCGAGCACAGTTAGATGGCCGTGTGCCCCCCAGCAGATGGACTAGCTGCAGAGATGGCCCGGACCCCGACCCCAGGCCATGCTCTTTCTCAGGGAATTCAAACAGTTTCCTTCAGATTTGGGCATTAACTTAAAATTTCTTCTTCATGCATAACGAAGCTCTTAAGTGTGCAGTAAATGTGTGTATTTCGGTTATTGTCAATGGATGCATTGAGTGTCCTGAGATTTTTTTCCTTTGTAAGTGCTTGTAAATCATTTATGATGAATTATCAAAATGCAGCAGCCGGTTCTGTATCTTGTGCCTTTGTCAATTACTTCACTACGCATATCTTGGGATTCTTCCTCTTCATGTGCTTATATTCCCTGTGTTCACAAAGCTAGTGCTAAACAATAATCCAGACTTGCCGTAGCTGTCCCCAGTGAGTTCCCCAAAACTCTTCAGTTGTTGCTGCTTATTTGTCTCCACTTTGCTGCGCATGCTGAAGGAACAGTGATCTCCCAGATCACAGGGAGGTGGCGAACAGAGGACACCTTGCAGTAGCAGCTCAGCACCTGGTTGCTTTGCCTGCAGACCTGTGAGCAGCTTGGTGTGAAACACGTTGTGTTCCCTGCTCAAGGTCTTCCCTGCAGCACAGTGATGGTTCTGTGGCCCTGCACCAGCATTGATATCCTGGTGAGGGAAAGCAGTGGGAGCACAAAACCCCAAAGGGAGCTGGATTTGGCCTCCAAAAGGCCAGAGGTGCAGACAGGTGCTGGGGGCTGTTCCAGATAAGGCCTGTGCTGTTTGAGCTGTCTGGGTGCGACCACCAGGGAATCCTGTATAGGAGATCCCATTGCACGTCTGTTCACTGCAAAAACGATGTGCTGTGTTGTTGCTAGCAGGGCTGCAGCTCGAGGTTTTCCTGATCAGGGAAAGAAAACAGGCTGGGAAATGCAAATCCTGCCTATTTTAGATGCTTTAGTGCCGCCACACTGTTAACTCATCTGTTAAACTGCAGTGTGAGGTGGGGAGGTGAGGAGAACTGAGGCTCTCCGAAACAGATTGCTTGTTTAACTGAGAAGTCTGCTTCAGACATCCCCATCCACCCAAAGCGGGGAGCCTTTCAGCGCTGCGGTGATCCAGTTTAATTTAATTAATAGTTTGGAGGTTCGGTATGAATGAGCAGTGCATGTGTGATGGTTATTTCTCAGCTCCCTTCCTTCCTTTCAGCAGTCGCTCCTCAAAACTTGCGAAATCCAAGCAGCAGGCTTTGAGGAGCGCAGCATATCGTGTTATCACAGCTCTTCCTTCCCTGCCAGCTTCCTCTAAGCAATCTGTTTATTTTTTTTCTGCCTCTGTTGCATTAATTTGAAGTGCTGGGAATGATGCGAAGACAATTGGAGATGCGTATTAAAAGTACCATTTCCTGTTGTAGTGTTCTGGTATTTCACATCACGTCTAATATCCTGAGTGTGGTACAGTTTCAGATTGCAGTTTTGGAATTTAAATATACTAAAGTGATAACCCGTCTTTGTGACAAGGATAGAGCACATTAAAAATAAATAAATTTCACACACCGTAGCAGAAATTGTATTCTTTTACTCTATTTTTTTCTGTATGCAGCAACGATCAAGTGTTTCTCTGTATTGTAGAGAGACGTTTATGTTTTGGGTTTCGTGATGACAGTTCTTCAAAGGAAAGTTTTTCACAGAGTGAAACAGTAGGGTTATATAAATCAGGACTTAAAGCTAGTAGTACTGTAATGCTGAAGAGTACACTGAAGTATCAATAATATATATTTTCTGAAACTCAGTACATAATCCACTAAATGCTGTGTTTTCTAGGCCTCCAAAAAAGGAAAGCAAATATTCCCTGACATTTCCAGAAACGCATATTTTCCCTAGTCTTTACTAGGAAGGAGTGAATTTTCAACATGTACTCGTAACTGCTGAACAACTACGAAAGTATTTTATGAAATGCTAATTTGCTAAGTTGGAATTGCAAACCAGTTTTATTTCAAATCTCTCAATTATCCCAGTTACCAGGAAAGTGAAATGAGTATTGACAACTCAGGTCCCAGTGTTTTGATGACGCCCCCTTCTCCAAAACAGCATGAGGTTTTCTTGTCATCATTATCATAGGAGAAATACCAGCTGAACTAATTCATGCTACAAGATTTCACAAGAAAATATTTTGCAGCCATCTTTTTTAACTGATACACACGTGGTACTAACTGGGGGCGAGGTGCAGGGCAAGGTATGGAAATGCAGACTGCTGCCTCTTAAAGAAACCAGCAAGGAAGCTCAACATGCTGAAATTGAGGGAGGTGTATCATCTCCATCCTATGGTACGAGGTGACAAACATCACGGGGTTTGTAACAGCAGTCACATGGGGATGTTAACTTATGGCTAAAGAGAGCTCCTGAAAGAAGGGCATAAAAACTGCAGGCAACAGCCATGTAGCCAGTCTGGTCTCAAAAAACACACTACAGCCTTGTATCCTACTAATAGAGGAGACCTGGAAAGACTGGGAGAAGTCAGCAAAATGCTGTGCTTGCTGGTTCCAAATGGTGGCCTACCTTTATTATTGTACCTTGCCTAGCATTTGTATTTTGTCAGCTGGATGGTTTTCTTTTTTTAAGGCGGTGGAAGTGTGCTAATGGTAATCTGTTTGGCCTTCAGAAAGGATCTGTTGTAGTATATAAAAGGAAAATTACCGGGTAAAATAAGGTTTGTTACCATGTGAACTCTGACATGGGCAAAACCGAGTTTGCTGAGCCCAAGAGCTTCGCTTCTCTTTCCTCTGTGAGTTACGATTTGGAATTAGAAATGTTTTTAACAAGGTAGTGGTTGTAGAGCTGCTGTGCCTTGTGCAGTGTTTCCCGCTGAGCCACTTGGTAGCATCTAGGCACAATGTCATGGCCTTTGAGGAGAATCATTAAAGAAATACTCAAAAATAACTTCCCTAAGTTGCACCCTGCTATTTATGAAAAAGATAAAGGATTTAAATTGGCCTTCTTCCTTGGGGGAGAAAGTGGAGGTTACTGTATTCTGCTTTTCCTGCTGATGTGTCTTTCCTGGAGTTCTCCCACATCGGCTGCTAGCCTTGGTCACCCCACAGCTTTTATGTTGGATTATAGGAACCCCAGGAAGGAGTTTGGCTGGCATTTCTGCTTTTGGGGAGCGTGTAGGAAGGGAGAAGCTGCTCTTCCTGACAGTGTCCAGAGCACCTTGAGGAAAGAAGAGGAGAGAAGCCATCAGGTCACAGATTGCCAGCCTCAGCTCGCGCTACAGTGGGCTCAGTTCGTGCTGCTGAGCTCCAGGTGCCTCCTGGCTGCTGTTGCCAAAGGTGCACAGACCAGCTGGGAGCAGCAGGATTATAATAGGTTTCCGTGGGTTGTGTGCCTGCTACACCAGATGGGGCACTGGCCTGTGGGTTCGGCGGGGGATTTCCTTCCTTACACTGCCAGCATAATGCGAAAGCAAGTAACTTCAAAGAGGTTGGGGATTTTGCTCCATAGCCTTGACCGTGGCTTCTCAGCCCTTCCAATAATCTGATCAGCCCTGATGTTGCAGATGCCTCTGTGCAGTTTCTGTGACAACAGAGAATGCAGTATCCCTCTAATATCACTTGCAGCGGCGTTGTCTTCATGATCTACTATGTCAAAGTCCACTCCCAGAGGCAAACAAACTACCTGGTGCTTGGTGCTGCAATTCAGACATTCCTGGCTGCAGCCTCCTGTTCATGTGGTGCAGCTGGCTCTTCTGGTGGCAGGCCCACCGGCGAGAAAGGGCTCTGCACTCTCCTCATCCCATTCCCATCAGCGTGCACCACACCTGGAGTAAACAGGGAGAAAGTCTTCCCCTCTCCCACCACTGACCATGTTCCTTCAGTGCCACAGAAACCTGCTGGAGGGCCAGGTGTAGTCTTGTGGGCTTTTTCACTACCTCCATTACCTATACTGCAGTATTTCATCAGCAGAAGTCTTTATGTTCCTAAACCATGGTTCAATGACGTTTTACATCACCGTCACTGTACAGATGTAACAATTGCAAGTTTTGCCCTTATTTGTCAGACTGAGGTGTCTCTTGTAGGCTGTTTTTACTCAGAACTCTTATTTCTGTTCTTGTCTTAAAGAGATCCAGAGAAATTTGACCACATTTTCAGAAGGCAATGATGAGTAACAGAAATTATGCAAGCACAGTTTGCCTGGGGTGGGTAGGAAGGAAGTTACAGCGCGACTATTGATGAAGTCAGTGATGATTATTGGTGTGGTTAAGATCTGCTGGAGTGGGACCTGAGGCTGCATGGAAAGAAGAATTTTCAAGGCGTATGCAGGGAAATGAACCCAAGGTAACGTATGATGTGCTTCGTAGGACATGGGGCTTGGTTATACTCAAGGACTGATAGATCAGGATTTTAAGAAGGGCAGGGGGAGAGTGGGTGAGTAGAATGGACCTGCTGCTGCTGCTAACAAGCATTAAAAAATACAAAGCCAGCTGCTCTCAGAGCAGAGCTTGATCCTTTCAGTGCCTTTAACAGGACAGTATATATTCAGAGGAGGGGAATTCATGAGGCCCTATGGACCTACACCATGGCATTACACAAAAATGCAAGCCTGAACAATGGGTGGCCTCAGAGGTTCCATCTGGCTCGCCATTAACAAGGGTAAAGTAAAGTGGGCCGCGGTGGCTGTGCGGCACACAATTTACACTTCAGATGCTTTAACTTCGGAGCTGGACTGGAGGGAGTGCGGTTCTGGCTGCACGTGGCAAGGGGCTCATCACGTGTCTGGTGGACATACTCGGCATTGGTGCTTTTCGAAAGATACAGCAGTATTATTTAGATGATTTGTAAGGACCATTTTCAAAGTGCAGCCAGATCTTTTGGCTAAGTCATTAAATATATAAATATATATATCCTGTCAACAAATATGAATTACAGTCAAATCTCATTTACACAAGATATTTTAAGAACATAATATTATTAGTGGCTGAATTCAGCCAGAGGCATAAATTATTAGAGGAAATGTTGCAACTGGTATTTCTGGTACAATAACCCAAAAACCGCAATCCACTTTTATGCTAAAAGGGATGTTGGTACACAGAAATGTCTTCTGTTGTAAAGCATTGAAGTTTCAGAGCTACCAAAATACTTAGCTGATAGCATTGACCATGGCAAATAATAATCTTTAAAAAATTTTAGGTAAAATTTCACACTTGAATAGGTTTTAATAATGTTGATCGTAACTACAAGCATTAATAAATTTAATGGATTGTCTGTAAGAAAATGAATACACTACTCTCATTTTGAGGAATGCAATTCTGAAAATGTATTTGAGTCACAGTTTTGTACTTGAAAAGACAATACAAGGGCAGGTGTCTTTCCAGTGCTGGTAGGAAAAGCAGAGCTTATGACTGCAGTGGGTAGGTGTCCTTCACATTATATTCTTGATTCATTTTTCCATCCAAATTGCACTGAGTTGTCTTAAAGCAGTGTTGAATCCTTAGACTGCTTTCATACATGTGTATTTGATTAAAAAAGAATCCTGTCATTGGCCAATGAGAAAATAGTAACCCTTTGTAAGTGATTACCCCTAAAATATCTTGCAGTGATTCCTTGGAGTCTTCTGTTGGAATCAGATAATAGTGGCATTTTGGCTTTTATTTTTTTTGTTAGCTTTATTCAGGAAGTAGAGAACGTATTCCTGTAGAGAACCAGTGGTATAGCAACAAGTATGGACATGGCTGGGAGAATAAAACCGTAGCTGATTTTTGGCCGATTTCTGCAGAGTGTGGGCTGTGACCACCAGCAGGTCCCAGGTGCAGGGTGCGGTTTCACACTGCGGTTTCTCTGTCAGCAGTGCTTGAGGACGATGGGAATCTCACTGCCTGGTCTACTCCCTCCCACCTCCTGCCTGTGTTTGTCACACCCATGGTTGTGCCAATGCAATGGCTTTTTGCCTCAGAACTGGAGAGTTGAAGCGAACCGAGCTAAACAAATACTACAAACCGAAAAAAGGAGATGAATTATGTGAAAACTTTTGCTGTGGAGAATGGGATAGCAGTTTTAGATATTGCAACAGATTCTCCTAGGAATTTTTGAAAACAAATCCTCTATCTTTGGAAGTATTCTTCTTGAAGGGAGGGCTTTTTGCTGTGTGCTTGTGTTCCATGTATTTCCATGCTACCAAATAAAAGCTATGAATAAAATGCGAAGGAGCTGAGCTGGACTCCTGGTAGCTGCTTATGGTGCTAGATGGCTTGCAGTAGACAACCAGGATCGCTGGCTGTTGCCTGCACCCTGCTGACATGGCATGCTGCTGCTGGCTGGTTTCACAGCAGGGAGTGTGAAAGCAGAAGGGCACCCTCGGAGCTGTCGCTGATGCTGCCAAGACAGCACTGGTGGCACTCGCGCTGTGGAAAGCTGTGTGGGAACTGGGATGAAAGCTGCATGAAGTAGTCTGTTGAAGGCGTTCTGGTTCAAGCTTTTATACCATGAAGGAAGCGTGTTCTTTCCTCGTCTGGTTCTCTTCTTTGTGTTCCCTGTTGACACGGACTGAAAAAGACATGTGAAGGGTTTCTCTGGATTTGTGCAAAGCACAGTTTAGCTCACTCGCCTTCCTTTTCCATTTACTGTTTGGGTTGCAGGCATAAGGGAACTGACTTTTCATCCTGATTGTCAGATAGCAGTGAAAGAGCTGTAACAAAGAGGACCACTTCGCGATCAGGTATTTTATGCATTGTGCAGGATGTGCTTGATTCCTGCTCTAGTTCAGTGAGTTCCAATTAATTTGTGGCCTGATCAACCATAAGGTTGAGCACTGTTGGACCACAATTTTTTTTTTTTTTTTGTCTTGCTTTACCAGATAGAATCCAGAGAGGCACAGCCTCATATTTTCAAAGGTATGAGGAACATGATTGCCTCTGAAGGTGATACCTGTGAACATCTGTTTATAGTGACAGGGTCACACAGGACAGCTGTGACAGAGAAAGAAGCCAACACCATGTTCTCATTTCTGAGATAGGTACCTGAGCTGATGGACCGTTTCTGCTATTTGAGTGACACTAGGAAGGGCCAGCTCCATCCTCTTAGTATTCTGCAAACTGCATTAGCAGTTCAAGAGAAACTCCTACTCAGATTTCCAGCCACTAGCACTTAAAAAAATAAAACAAATCCTTTGGAAGTCCGTGATTTGCATCTGTTTTTCAGGCCTAGAGTTCCCCAAAGTTCCTTCTGTATTTTCTCTCTCTGACATCATTTACTACAGTCTCCATCACCAGTTTCAAAGCCTGGGAAAGAGAAGACTTCTCCTCCAGGAAATTTGTGCACTGCGCTGGAGGTCCAGAGTCCTGGGTGGGAGCCACAGTTTCCCTCCACTCTGTAATTATTTGGAATCAAGTATTTCCAGGTGAATTTAGAAGTTTTGTAAGGAGGAAGGTCAAAGGGATCTATCTTGACTTAGGAGCAAGGCTTTCTAGGCTTTTGGTTTTTCTGGAGGGAGGCTGGCTTAGTAAATGGGCTGCTCCTGGATGTATCCAGGAATATTGTTGGAAATGTCAGACTTTGAAAGGTCTGGGCCTTAGTCTTCTGAAGGTAAAGCTGTGTAGGTTTTGCAATTTTCAGTGACACAGCAGGTGTTGGGTTTCTAGATGCAACATCTGAGTGCTGCCTAGAGCCTCAAAAAACTAATTTATGTTCTGCCTAGACACGCTGTGTCTTGTATCAGCTGGGCTTTCTACAGGAGAGCCAGCAGCTCAGTGCTCCAGCTGACAGTGGAGCCCCACAGAATTATCGTATTGGCTCCTGAGCCTTGATTTGTATGGCCCAAACCAGTGAGCACGTGTTAACCCACACAAAAGGCGCCTGAGGAGTCATCACATACCTAGAACTGCTCACACTGTGTGTGTCTGAATGCAAGGTCCCCTCTGTCAGGAGGCTGTTGTGCTCTCCAGATGGTGGCTGTTGAGCCTTTTGAAGAAGGATTAATAGATCCTTCTTGTGAGATAAGAGACAGGGGTTTCTCTTCTCCACTCTCTCAGGGGAGCAGGGATCTTTGACCAGCTCCAGAAGGAGTGCTGCACATGAGGAAAGCACCAGCATGAGGTGTGGGGATACTGGGACTGAGGAGGGGCAGGCACAGTGGAGGGTCTGGGCCATGCAGGGTGATAAGTGCATCTGCAGAGTGTGCAGCAGCTCATAATTAAGGCTGGTGTAAAAAAATACAGATACCCAGTATTGGCATCTGATGTAATTTCTCATTGCAAAGATGTAGGTTGTGGCACCCCTGTGCTCAGGAGTAACTGAGGAAGGGCTGGCACAAGCTGGGAATGCTGGCTGGGGGCCAGGGCCCTGCTCTGGCCAGGTCTGCCCACAGTCTGCCTCCTCCTCCAGCTAGCGAGGGGCATTTATCCCCCTGAGTGGCTAAAAATAAAAATAAAAAATCCAGTTCTCTGCTTAGCTGTGAGTTCAAATCCACTGTTCCAGCTAGTTCAGCTGCAGTATTTTGGGGTCTCGTGGAAGAAGATGCTCACAATTTTTTTCCTGGAATAATATCCTGGAACATCACTGGAATAATTAACCACACACTGAACGGTTAGAGTTGGCTCTGTAGCCACACAGCAATATGGCCAACAATCAGAAACACAGGAAGAAGCAGGGGTTCCATCGGAGCTTCCAATAAGGGCTAATGAAATCCTGTGGATTCCTGTGGATTTTATGTTACACATTCCAATCATGGCCACTGTAGTATGTCCCTGTCACCCTTCCATGTCTTCTGACCTGCCCCCAGAGCCCAAGATTGAAGGAGAGCAGACAGGCTGCCAGTGTGACGGAGTAATCCTCTGTTTTGCCAGAAGTCAGGATTTGCACTCCAAAATGGAAGAACTCTTAACTATCCCCCCACAGAAATTTGGTATCTTGCTGGCCTGTGCACACTTGGCGTAAATGGATGCAGAAACATATTTATATGCATTCTTTTGCCCCCAGTCAGAAGTCGGATTCATTCAGGACTTGCGCTGAAAATGTGTTGGTCTTTCTGCCTCGTTGTGCTGCCAGTCCTAACATTCGGTTTTCCTGCCCTGCACAGTGAATGCTGATGGGTAACTGGAAAGTTGTTTAGTTTGAAGTGTAGATGGAACGTTAAGGCACAGACGCAATGCTGGCATTAATCACTCTTCTGCTTTGTGACTGCTTCAAAGTTGTAAATTCAGGGCTTCTATAATGGAAGTTGTGGCTCGGGTATGAGTTGCTGATCAGAACTGCAGATAGCTGGTTCTACTGTGCTCGGCGAGCATATCCATCACATTTTTCTGACTGTTTTTCTTTGGCCAGTGCACGTGGTGGCCAAGTAGTAATCTGCTGTCCCTTAGCATTGATCACAACTGGGCTGCCCTTATCTGCATTGTTCATTATTTTCAAACATTTTGGCTAAGTCTAGTGTTCCTACTTTATCTAAATCTCCTGATCCAGAGTTCATGGTCATGGCAGGAAAATTGATGCTTGGCCTGTAACCGTCCTTCCTTCTGAAATCAGTCATTCTTAACCTGATGGCTGAGTATAAATGGCCAAAAGAATCACTCCTCTACACTGGCCATAGTCCTTTGGCTTTGGTTTTCAAACTTTGTGCTGCATTATGCTTTCAAGTGTTGCATCAACCAACAAACATAGATTTACAGGTGGAACTGAGGGGCTTCCTGCTACAGTGTGACTTTTAAGTACTCATAAACAGTGGGAAATTCTTTCCTCAGTTACACTACAACCAAGAACAAGCTCATTGAAGTTACCAAAATTGCTCTGGATTTACACCTGTGTGATGGACAGCAGAATGAAGACCATTAAGATGTTCTGTTTCTGGAAGATACAATCTTTTTAATATTTTTCTTAATCCTATGGTTGGCATTTTACTGAAGTGATATCACTTAACGTGCCTAATTATGACCAAGAGAGATAAAGTGATCTAGCTTACCAGGTATTGTAAAATGCTTTCAGTTATGGTTAATGGTTTGTAACAGTACACAGCTTTACCTTCAGAAGACTAAGGCCCAGACCTTTCAAAGTCTGACATTTCCAACAATATTCCTGGATACATCCAGGAGCAGCCCATTTACTAAGCCAGCCTCCCTCCAGAAAAACCAAAAGCCTAGAAAGCCTTGCTCCTAAGTCAAGATAGATCCCTTTGACCTTCCTCCTTACAAAACTTCTAAATTCACCTGGAAATACTTGATTCCAAATAATTACAGAGTGGAGGGAAACTGTGGCTCCCACCCAGGACTCTGGACCTCCAGCGCAGTGCACAAATTTCCTGGAGGAGAAGTCTTCTCTTTCCCAGGCTTTGAAACTGGTGATGGAGACTGTAGTAAATGACGTCAGAGAGAGAAAATACAGAAGGAACTTTGGGGAACTCTAGGCCTGAAAAACAGATGCAAATCACGGACTTCCAAAGGATTTGTTTTATTTTTTTAAGTGCTAGTGGCTGGAAATCTGAGTAGGAGTTTCTCTTGAACTGCTAATGCAGTTTGCAGAATACTAAGCTGTCTCATTGCTGTTGAAATTTTTTCACGCTTTACTGTTGCTGCTGCATTTTGATATGAAAAGCTTCAAATTAAAATCTTTAAGATGCTGGAAATCTCTTTAAAATGTTTTAGATAATGCTAAACGCAGCCGTTCTGTAATAATGCCAATGTACGGAGCTTGTCTGTTCTATGCGTCTTAAGGTGCAAGTCTGGAAAAGTGAACTAGGAACTGGCTGCTTTCTTCCTCAGTCATTAGAGCAGTGTGACGCAGATTCCCCTTACCGCTAAAATGTGGCTACAGAGCATCTGAATGAGCTAGTTCTCCCTGCAGGTATTGAACACGTGAACTTACAGGCACAATTTCAAGGAAAGCCAGCCACCATGTTTGCTGGCCTTCTGCTATGCAGCTGGAAAGGGAAGCCTGCTCAGGGCAGACACGCTGCTTCGCTCAGGAGCAGCACCTCGCTGACCCAGGAGGAGCTGGGCCAGCTTTGTGCAGCCTGCACCCTAACTTCTGGTACTGCTGAGCTGCGCTTTGGTACTGGGGGCACCGAGGTGTGGCTTCAGCAAGGGCACACGCTACAGGGGTACCCACGGTAAATCTTTGTGGCAGCATTTCCACAAACATGAAATATGGAAAATATCTATTGTTTTAACAAGTGCTGCGTGTAGAATTGTTTTGATTTAAAATCCTTTTTTTTTGTTTTTAATTCCCACAGAAATTAAGGCTTACAAATATTCAGAATATTTGTGTGTGTGGTTTTGTAATGCAAAAAGCTTAACAGTAGGCTTATTTGAGGTCACAGGATAGCATTTCGTGTTGGAAACGCGTGATCTCTGAGTGATTAAACCATCTCTTACTTAAACCATCACTGACCTTGTATCTGCTGCATCTGGGTGGGTTGGGGCCATTAAAATCGGCACATTCTTTCCACACCATATTGATGCTATTGGAGCAAACCTATCTTTGGTGTTATGTATTGAAAAACACCTCCTTCTGCAAATTGTTATTTCAGGAGTTCCTAACTCTCAGTAGAAAGAAAACCCTTTTACTGTAACAAATTAAAAGTACATCCAAAGCATTCCTCCTTGAGGATGCATTTCATAAGGATTTGTATGTGATTATGTGAAAAATAATTTTCCTTCGTGCCTCTGAAGAGGGCTGAGTGGATAGCACAGATAAGGTTTCATGGAAATGATGTCATGGGGGTTATTTTTTAAGAGCCGGTGTCTGTGTAGTTCTTTGTGCACTTTGAGCCACCTTCCATTTCATTGTTGTTCTTGGTTTTCAAGTAAAAAAGAAAAAGAAAAAAACACACACACAAAAAAAAAATTCCAGTAAAATCATATTGGCAGATTTTAAACAAATTTATTTTCTCTCGCAGTTAAGCTGAACAATGCCCCAAAATCCTGGCTTCTCAGACAAATGCCCCGCATTTTTGTCAGCGCCTTTGTTGGGGGCTGAGGGGGATGGGAAGCCCACGCAACAAAAGGCCACAATCTATTGATACTGCTTCTGGATGCACAGGGGGAAAATAGGTTGGTTTAGAGCTAACCACAGAAAACTGTTGGATCTGATGAGTTTGTGATTGAGCATTTTTGTTTATTTGTTTGTAATGTGAGGAAACGTCATCAATATTCTCCCCTGTGTTATTGGAAGCCTTCCAGAAGGTGGGTTTGTGTCAGCACGCTGGGGCTAGCTGCAAGATGCAGGAAGGCATCCTTAAAAAACAACGGAGGGACTTTGTTTTTCTCATGACATGGAGTGGCTGCGATCTGATGCATTATCATGTGTTGTGGGAATTGGCAGAGGAATAGATGAATGTTTTTATTTCATCTTCATTTCTTTCAGAGAATCACATTGCTTTCAGACGGTGATGTTTTTTAATCTCAGAAAGCTAGGGAGGCAGAGCACATTTTCAGACTGAATTTTATGAAGAGCAGCAGCCTGCAGTTAACTTCCCAGCACATCACCTCTGCACAGTGTTCTGTGTGAGGGATTCATGGAGTCAGGGCAAACCTAGATTTGGCCCTGGTGTACCATGTTCTGGATTGGTACCACACCATTTTCCAGCATACATGACAGAAAATAACTACAGTTTAGAAATTAAAATGATTGTGGCTTTTTTTATGGATTAAAAAATGAGGTGGTTGGTGAGGTTTTCTGCCATAGTGTCTGCTTGTTAGTCACGTTATAAATGCTCTGATGGAGAAGCAAGATACTCCATTCTCTAGTATTTAACAAGATAATTTAATGTGGCCTTGAATGATTTAAAATACAGCCTGTGAATGCTAATACCATATCAGATCATTGTCAAAGTTACCTGTATCCCCACTGCATTCAAAAACAGCTTAAGATTTACAGTTTCTTGAACCAAACAGCATAAACACTAAGAAACAAGGATGTGAGGAGAAGCACTCCAGAAATGTCTCTCTTGGCCTGATGGGCAACACACGTATGCTCAGGGCATCTTGTCTATGCCACGTTGACTCCATGTCTATCTTGAAGAAAATTTGCACTCCATAGTTCTGCGCTGTTCAGGAACCGCTCCCAGCCCCGTGTTTGTAACCCAGCAGTGTCCCCTTGCACTGCCTGTCACCACTGAAGTCTCAGGAGCACTTGGGGAGCAAAACATCTCAGTTTTGCCTGTGTTTCTGCTCGATCAGGCATAGCTGAAGCTCCCTTCACAGCAAAAGAGGGTGGTTGGGTGGTTCAAGCAGTCTGCTGCGGATGCTGTTGGCAAGAGCTGGCCTTTCTTCAGGCTGCTGTGAAAGCAATGCAAAAAAGGCAGCATATTTAGGTACAGCTTTTAACATTTCCTTGTAATTATTGTATCTGCTTTAACTGCTTTGCTGGCACTCAGCATATCGTGAAAACACCACACTTGCATGTGCTGTTAGCAAACCAGGCCATTCTCTGAAGCATTTGAACTGCTGGATGAAGCGTTGTTCACCCAGATGCAGATGTTATGTTGAGAGCATTGAAAAAGGAAAAACAACAAGGGAGCAGGTGTAGGGAGTATCTTGGTGAATTATTTCAGACACCCAGCACTCTTCCTCTTGACTTCACCCCCTTTTGTTCCTTTGCTATCCCTGTCGGATGTGAAAAACACCACCCCAAGAAAAAGTCAGTCATTAGGGCAATCCTAAAGCTTTTTCTCCCAACGGTTGATAGCATAGCGGCACACAAATGATTCTCTTCTTGTCATACATATTGGATTATCATCCGAATCATGTTATGATGCAGCATGAAGAAGCCAGCGGTTGGGCTTACCCTCCTTATTGCTTAGCTGATCTGAGCTGTTACTGTGGGGAACGTGTTTGCATGACAGCTGTGTTGTCATTCTGAAAGCGATAGGGTTAGGGAAAGCTTCGTAGCTATGAGGTGACTACGGGGACAATAAGAAATAGCTGAAGACTAGAGAGTATTTTATTTTTGTGTTTGCATTTGGTTGAGGATTTGAGTCCTTGTGATGAATTTTGGTCATCAGCTTACTGTAATTAATATGGCACGGTTTATGTTGCAATCTGTGTGCTTTCTGCTTGCTTATCTGTTTCCTCTAGTACATGTACTTCTTCATAATCACAAATCCATAGTGTAGGAGAGTTCAGAAGTGTTTTTAACTTGCTATATGCTCTTTTCTTTCTTTGCTAGTAGGTCTTAATGCTACTGGTTTTTGGAGAATACTGAAATACAATGCTAGATAAGTTCCTCAAGGTTTTCCTTTGTTAAAATGTTCGTCCAGATCCACCTTCCTGTCAGGGCTGTAGAGAAGAAAGGATTCCCCTTCAGGATAATTGCCATCCCTTTATTTACTTTGTTACATTATTCTGAGCCCCAAGCCTACCCAGTAAATTGTGGGAGCCTACCCTGAGAGGACATTCCTTTTTAGTAAATCTTTCTTGCTGTTGCATTTTTGTGAGGGTTACTTCTACTATACCAGCACTTTTTGTGGTTTATTCATCTCATCATGTAATTTGCCCAGGAAGCTTTATGTTCTAAGTGTCTGAGCTAACATCCATTATTTCCATGCTGCTTCTGAAGTGAAGAAGTATTTATTATCGTTGTGTTTGTCTAGAGTTTCTGAAAACATAATTGAGTGAGAATTTGCTAATGTTCTTAGCAGGAGCTTGTACACTGCTCTATTTGTTTACGTGTATAGCGATGTGGATATATAAATCCGTGTGCACACATCATATGTGATCAGCTTTCATGATGTTGTAACGTAAGCTTATACAGCAGAGACAAGCAGAGAGCTCAAGTGTTTTGGACAAAAGGGTTAAAGCCATACCTTAATGTGCGTGGATGCTGCCATGTGGTGTCATTTGTGTGCTCTGAGGTGGCTGACCATTTCTATTTGGGTGTAAATCCCTGGAGAGGGCAGGCGTTGCAGAGTGGGGTGTGATCTCTTCTCTTGGTAGGAGTGATTGACAAGGAATGAATAAATAGCTAAAAGAAGTGAATGAATACCACCCTCCTGTTTAAGTCCAGGCACACCCAGGCTGGCACATACGTATTCTAGTGCGACACTATAGCCAGATGCTTGGGGTGCTTGGTCACAAAAAGCATTCCTGAAAAGCCAAATCATAGCTGAATCACAACTGCTGCTGACAGAATTTTATTTTACAGTGATGTTTTACAAGTGATTGGAATAAAGGCAGGCAATTACAGTATTTTGCAAGTAGGGTGTATTGATAAAAATACATGCAGAAGGTGACTGAGGCCTCTTGAGTGGAAGCAGGGGCCCTGACAGCAGGTTCTTGGTCAACTGGGGAGGTGCAGTGGTTCACTGAATTGGATAACACAGCACATACCATAGTGACTGATTAAATTGATTTGTCCATGGCTACCGCCTCCTCTGCTGCTGAAGCCCTTTAACCTATTTTCAAACTTTTNTTTTTTTTTTTTATAAATGTGATGCTGGGGAAGTAAGCCAACACAAATGCATTCACAGCCATAAAATTCAGTATTTCTGAATTAAGGTAAAATGCACAACTTCCTGAATGCACACTCCCGTATGATATTACATTACACTATAGCTTGATAAAAAGCCTAGGAATGAGTACACTGCTAGAAACAGATGCAGAAGATGTTACTAAACACCATTCTTTAATATCACCAGCATTATAATAAATACCCCGTTTGTGAAGTCCAAGGTGCATTTAATTGAAGGGAAAGAAAGTTAAATACTTCAGGATTTTTGTTGCTGCTGTTCTTTTGTTTTTCCAATAGCAAGTTATACTTTTCTATTATTTTAACCAGAAGATGTTTAGTAAACGTGTCAGAGAAACACAGCTTAGTGCCAGTCTGCAAGACTGAATGCTGCTGTTGAGCAGGATTTAGTAGTTTGAAAATACCTACAATGATTTGGAAAATAAGGCAATCAAATTAACGTTGTTTATTAGCTTAAAACTTTTTATATTGTAGGGAAAGAAAAAGCTTGATGTTTCTGTCTTAAATCAGGATGTTCATGTTTTACAGTATATTTAGTATTTCTTTGCTAGGGAGTTGTATACTAAATGACAATGGGACTCGTACATATTTTCTTCTTGATTCAGGGGAAGCTTCATATACTTCATCTATTCGTGGGTTATTTCATAGTATATGCAGACAGACAGACTAGTGCAGGCATGGCCTTCTAACTCCGCTGAAAATCACCTAAAAATTCTGTGCACTGATGACATAAAAATGGACCCAGTTCACCTAAAACATGTTATTGCAGTTGTCATAAAAAGTGCAGAGTTCAGTATAAAGGGTTTGGTTTCTTGTTTGCTATTAATTTTTAGTGAAGATATGACAATTACAATGTTTTCTGAAAGAATGATGAAGTTTGGTGTATCATTGAGCTTCTTTAAATAATAGATCAGTCTTGGGGAATACAACAATATGCCATGGGCGACTTAGGCCATTTTTCGTTTGTCTCTTGGAAGGAAGATAGGGGTAGTATATTGCTAATAGTGAAAAAGAGATTTTGAGAGGGAGGTGCTCAGGGATTGTCTCTTGGAGTGGATGTGCAAACATTAACAGCCATTTTGTAGCTTTTTTATTAACTATGCAGGTTTTACTGGGAACATTTTCCTGTCTACTATGTATGTTCTGTAGGTGAGACTCCAGCTGTACATACAGCTTCCTGGGTTTGTGTAGACTAACAGTGATCACTGAACGCTAGCTCAAAGCAATGCCTTGTTACTTTCCAGATATCTGAACATTTTGAGTGGGCTTGTGCCAAAGCATGCTGCACTACTGTGTAGATGTAGTTGTTCATACATACAGTCTTCTTGAATCCTTCAGTTGACTGTACCAGGTATGCGTATTTGTGCAAAGTTTTATATTAGTTCTTGTAGTTAAGGGGAAGCAAAAAGAAAAAAAAAGGTCATTATTTTAGCTGTCTTCTCTGCTAGATTATAATAGATTTAATCTATATGCACTCAGTGCAAGTATTTGTAATACAAAGAAACAAAAAACACAGAAAAACAGCCAAAATAAAAAGCTCAGAGCTGAACATGACCAGGATCATCAGGGAATTATTTCTCTGTATCAAGTGTTAGCCTAATGTAACTCAAGGATTCGGATTCCCGGTGCGTGTTACAAAGTAAGAATATTCCGTAGGGAATTGTTGGAGATTTCTTCGTGACTCCCTTTGGTAACAAGATTAATATAGGTGTTTACATTTTGGCTGTTTTGAAGACCTGGTGTTGCCCGTGTGGCCTGGGAGAGGTGCTGCGCCCCGTGCCTGCCTCTTGCAGCTGTTCTTTTGAAGATGACACCCCAGGTCACCACCACTTGGATGCGGTTTGGGAATTCCAAGAGAAAACAAACAAACCCTGTTTTATGACTCTCGCTGGGGCTCTATTTATTTTGGTTTGAATTGAAACCGTAAAAGCCATTACGAACCCTCTGAAACATAAGCGTAGTGAAAGCTCAGCCCCCACCCTTGCCTTGGCCTGCCTTAACTGAGGCAAGCTCTGGGGCAAGATCTCTGATGTGACCAAAGAGCTTTCGGGCACAGAGTCACGGAGAAAGGGGGGCAACGCGTCCTGCGGGAGGTGGTGGAGCCTGAAGCAGCTCCCTGGGGAAGGCCAGGTGTCATCTCCCTGCTCCTTCCTTTGTGACCGCGACCCGGAGACGCGTGGGATGGCCCCCCGCGCTGGGTGAAGCGCCGGGCCCTGCTGGTCGCCCCCTTTTCCACGCCCGGCCCCGAAATGTCCGTTCTGTGGGGCGTGTGAGATGCCAGCCCGCAGGAGTTTAGTGCCGCAAATACTTGGGTAAGCAGAGCTCCTGCCGCGCGGCGGCCTGGGGATGTGTGAGTATTTGGTGCCCTCTAGTGGGCCTGTGCCTGAACCCCAGCACCTCTCCTTCGGGGAGGGTCCGCGGGAAGGGCTGGTGTGCGGTTTTCTTGTTTGTTCGGCTTTGTATTCAGGACTTTAGCGTCTTGGCGTTGTGAAATTCCCAGTGTGCAGGGTTTCCTGATGTCGTTACACAGTGCTGGTGGCTGTGGCTTCTCTGACAGCGGGACCCTTGCTGTGTTGTCGTTGTGCTGCATGGGCTGATCTTAACCACTGAGGGCAGTGAGGTGTCCGAAGGCTTTCACAGAAGTGATTAGGCACCCGCTTGCCTCTGCAAACATTTAGTTGTCAGGCTGCCCAGAGAAGCTGTGGCTGCCCCATCCCTGGAGGCGTTCAGGGCCAGGCTGGGTGGGCCCTGGGCAGCCTGACCCAGTGGGTGGCAGCCAGCCCACGGCAGGGGCTGGGGCTGGGTGGGCTTTAGGGGCCCTCCCAACCCCAGCCATGCTGTGATTCTGTGGTTCTGTGAGTTTATTTTTAGCCCTTGTCAGCCAGCAGAAAAGTCCCACAAGTGATGACCTGAAGGATGGTCTTTACTTTCAATGGGTACCGAGGGTTCTCATTGCAAGATGGTGCCTGATAAGGATGGTAACAGAATCTGTTCCCCAATAAGCGTGGGTTGATGTTTTTTGTTTGTTTGTTTTTGTTTACCAGTGTATCAAAGCGGCATATACTGTAAGTGTTTTACTTAAAAAGCAAAGCTTAAATATATCTCAGCCTGCGGCAGTGGATATCGATGCAGAAGCTCCTGCTGTTTCAGCAGCAGAATGCACGGATGCTACATAGCAAACCTTACAATCTGATGCTGCATTTTATAACCTGCTGTCTCTTTTCATTTCTAGATGCTACAACTGTGGTGGCCTTGATCACCACGCTAAAGAATGTAGTCTACCTCCACAGCCAAAGAAGTGCCATTACTGTCAGAGCATCATGCACATGGTGGCTAACTGCCCCCATAAAACTGTTCCACAACAGCCCACTAGTTCTCAGGGAAGACATGAAGCTGAACCCCAGCCTTCCACTTCTGCTTTCCTGAGAGAAGGGGGAGGAACGTACGGCTATTCGTCTCCATCATGTTCTCAGGAGGGAAGGTCAGAGATGTCAGAGCGTTCAGGCAGGTCACCGCAAGAAGCTTCAAGTAAGTTATCTGCATCACCCGAAGAACCAAGCAGAAAGGGGCCTTCTGTTCAGAAAAGGAAAAAAACTTAAAGCATTTTTCATAACTTTCCATTTTCTTTATCCTCTCGGGATGTCTACCTCATGCAAGTACAGGGGAAATAATTTCATTATCAGTAGCTGACCTGGAATTTTAACTACTGTTGAGGAACTGTGAATTTTTTTTTCTTTGATAGACAAATCACTCCAAGCAAAATACATTTGAGCAGGGTGCATTACGTTTTACCTTCTGTATGTGTGTGTATGAGTGTGCACGCATGTGTGTGTATGTGTACATGTCTATGAATATATTTTTTCCATCAGAAATCTCTCCAGCTCCCACAATACATTACTGTGAAGCAATAGACACAGTACTCATAAATATTCCTGAACTCATTCCTGGAATCTGCTTTCAAACGTGTTTAAAAAACAAACAAACAAAAAACAGGAAAACCCAAGAAATCTCACAAAAAGAAACAAACCAAATCTGAAAAACCACACACAGAACTGAGATCAAGACTGTTACTTCTCATGTGAACCAAAGGATACATTCATATTTTAAAGCTGCCATATGGTACTAAAGATACTAAGACATCCCCCAGCCATCAATTTGAGTTACTTTCTTTGTCATCTCTACAAAGCATCACTTTCCCCCTTCCCATCCCTCCACCCCCATGCCTGCAAAGGGCAGTGTTATGACTAAACATGGCTCTCATTGCCACCATCCTTTGTTGGTAAGGAGTTTAAAGCTCCACAAAAGACAATGAATGTGTAGTTTCTGTGCTGGTTTCTCAAAATGTTTTGTTAAGTTAATATGGGTGTAACTGTAATTTAGATGACTGTTGTGTAGGGGAGACTGTGTAAGTTGTTAAAGAACAAACCCTTTTGAGTGGTATCGGGATACCATCCTGTTTAACCTTTTGTATTCTGTGAACATTTAGGGGACCTTGGTGGCAGTAGTAGCAGCAGCAGCAGCAACTTGTCTTGGTCCCGAGTAGCGCCCCTCAGTCTGAAGGGGCTTCCCCTTTGTTTACTGTTGAAACATCATGGAGAGAATTCCGTAGGGACTTCTGTTGTTGTTGTCTGTTTTGTTTTTAAAGAAAATGAAATACAAAGCTAGAAAGATCCTGGGATAAATAGTCTCTTAAGAATAAAGGTAGATGGGTACTCGCGGTTGCTCAGCCAGCCTCTCTCGCTGATGATACAGCATGTGTACGTTAAAGGAGCAGACAAGCCTTCCTGAAGGCACCTGCAAACTTGCCAGAAGCCCTGGGCATCGCCTGCTTCTTGTGAATGGGAGACTGCTGCTGACCAGCCATGGTCTGGTGTGTGCTGGGACCACACACTTCTGCATTACAGAGGAGAAAGGTTGGTGGCCTCAGAGCGAGACTCCCTGGGCCGCAGCCCTTGCTGGGGGTTAATGGAGTTGGAGCCTATCAAAACTTCAAGTCGCTTTTGATTTGAAACTTCTACATTACCAAGTCATACGTACGATAACATACTTTGACAAATCCCATTGCAGATGTAAGTTAATTAGAGAAACCTGTATAATCCGTAGCATTGGCAATAAACACAGGCTGTTAAAGCTTGAAAGAGTCAGGTAGGTTTAAGCTAAGATAATCAAAGTGAAGAAACAGCCCACGTGGAAGGCTGTGGTGAGCCCAAGTCCCAGATGAGCTAACTTGTGCAGCCGATGGCTGCAGCAGGCTCGCTGCGTGGCCGTCCCCTTCCCACTTGTCCTGCCAGATGAGACTTCTCCTGTTGCTGCTGCTGCTGCTTCAGTAAACGGGCAGTGAGCAAAAGCCTCAGCGAAGGGCACAATTTCCAGACAATTATTGTGTGTGAATTCCTTGCCAGTGTTTGCGAGAATCTCGACGGTTTATACTGAAGTTCTCAGTATGCTAATGCAAAGCTTACCTTTGACGATATTGAATGTGATGTATCTATAGAGAACTTCCTTGCCTTATGTGAGGATAGTAAACTTATTTAAATTATGTAGACAAATCAAAGTGGCATTGCTTAACCTCCTAGCCGGTGTAAAAACCAGGTTAAACAGCAAAGATGCAAAACTTAGGTCACTTTGAAAATTTAAACCAAAGTTCCTTATAGAAATAGGCAATTGTGGATTTGAAAACTGGTCATTCCCTGTTTATATGTAAGAAGTTCAGAGCTGAGATGAGGAAATATTTTCAACATGCAGATTTGTACTGGTGCTGTTTGGAATCACTGTGTGCACCAAGGTCAGACTGAACTGCAAAGAGCACATAACCAAACCCTATCTTATTGTTGAAAGCTTAAGGTTTTATTTTTATATATTAGAATGTTGTCACTATTACATAACATACTCAGGACAAAGAACTTTGCTCAGGGAATATACCATGTAATGTTGCTTTTACTTTACAGAATAGTCTACCGACCTGCTTACTCAGAACAAACCAAATAGACTTAGCCCTTTTTATCTCTATATAAGTATTATGTACTGATGTTAGTAACTACCTCTGAGTTGACATAGACCTACATTTCTGATAATCAGATCTCAGCGTTTTGTATTATAAGTTCCTGTGAAATGAAAAAGTGGTGTTCTGTGCTGGTTGCTTATGTGAGCATACGTGTCTTTACATTCACAGGGTCTGAGCTTTCAGAGAGGCTGTGCAACCGCAGCTCCCGTTGACTTCCAGTTGGAGCTACTGGTGCTTAGCTTTTCTAGGAGGGGAGGGATGGGGGGTGGAGGGGGAAGAGAAAAAAAAAAAAAACACAAGAGCATCAAGCCCACTTTGTTTACATAGGTGACAATAAAGTTATTATTCTGTTTACAGCAAAAGGCTACCTCATATTTACTGCATAAACACACCTTTGTGCTGCTCTGGCCTTAAAGGTGGCTGTTGATCTATGGTACATACTTGTTATCTGTACTGCATATGTAACTGATGACTCACCACTGCATACATTATGGCAAGTACCTAAGTTTAAGATGAAGCATCCATTTGAAATGATGAGAAATTTCCAAACATTTCTTTAGAAGCTTTTATTTGTCTGTCTAAAGGATTATGGGCACTGTTCACAAAAATAAATACATCTCCAAAGCAGACAGAAACTTTCATGCCTGAGTTAAACATAGCAGCACAAGCTATGGCAGGTAACTACTTAGCACTGGGCTGCTGTAGAAAAAAATCTCATTACGCTCCTTCAATAGGCTGCTCCAGAGAAGCAAAAAACACTTCAGAGGAGGAGGCACAGACTTGAATTTGGGATTCTTCCTTCAAATCTAAGGATGTAATTAATATTCTGCAGCATTGGCTCAGCCTTGATTCCCCCTATTCACCAGCCTGTCCTTGCCAGAATGCCTCACAATAAAACTCGTTTCAGGAGAGAGAGTTCCGATATTGGCTCAGAGAGATGGATTTTTCTCCAAACAGAGCTGGAGATAAGGTTAAACCTGCAACAAGAGCTCTCTCCTTCCCATCCCCTCTCTCCAAAATACTCAATTTGATTTAACCATAGGCAACATTGTGAGATATTTGATTCTCTCCCCCAAGGAGAGTTTAACCGTATTTATTTACACACTACACAAATTAAGCTGTGAGGAAGACTGGTACTGGGAGGAAGAGCCAAATAGCTTTTCTGCTGTGGCTGATGGCAAGTCTGGCATTACAGTACCATCTGCAGTACTTTGCTTTTAGCTAGCTTCCAGGGAGTGCCAAAGAACACGTCTGACTCCTGCCTTTTCCCTTGGTAGGCCACCTTTTTCAGCCCAGCTTTATTCTGCGCCAGTGTTATCCTGGAGTTCCTGCTTAGTCATACATAGTTTTGTGAATAGAGCCCCATAAAAAGTGTTTATAGATCTTGTAACATTCTTTGTAAGAAGAATTATAAAAGAACATGGGAAATCTCATTGAGTCTTAAATTTAATTTAATTAATTTATCTGTAAGAAATGTTTATCATAAAAAATATATATGTATTCCCCTGTGCTAGATATAAAAGTAATTGGGAAGATTTGTACATGTGCAGATGCACTGACTTTAATTTTCTAGAAGTCTTAATGAGATTTGAGTATTGTTTTAGAAACAAGCAGAGCCTTGTTAAATGCATCAATCGAATTTTGCTTGGTTTATCAACAGCCTCTTCCTGAAGATAAGTTGGTTACAACCGTTGACTAACAACAAGAGGTTGATCTATGAACACACGCTTCTTTTGTATGCTAAAACAGAGCTGTGAATTGGCAGCTTTGGTAGTGTTTTTATAAGAATGTTGAAAAGTACCAAGGTATTTGCTACCATTGTCATTGAACCAAATGGAAGAGCAACCATCTTTACAAAGGATAATGGTTTTGACTACCTCTTGGATTACTAAGTTAAGCAACAACTGGCTGACAAACATCACCAGACTGGCTTAAACTAGTATGTGTTGCTTGTGGTAATAACAATAACCATACTAGAGACCAAAGTGAACACTGATTTCTATATGTCTTTAATACTGTGTCTTATCTAGTGTTTTTAAATTATCTTCTGTAGTATAGATTACCTCATTGTCCATTTTGACTTGTATGTTGTTTACAAGGTGAAATAAAAGGAAAATCACTTGAATTTTATGTTTTAAGAAAGACAGTGAGTTGAAGTTTTGAAGGTCATTTCACCTGTTTACTGTCTTGAGGGACTAAAGCACTGATTGCCTTTCTACATATCATGTATTTTATATTCTCATTTCATGCCTAATGTCTTTTTTTTTTTTCCTGTCAGTCATGGATATTGTGAGGTTTAAAAGAATTACTTGATTAAAAATAAAACATATAACGTTGGCATTTACAGCAGGCCTTTGAGATTTTCTTTATTTACATGATAAAAAAGAAAAACAAAACACAGTGCAGTCAATTTTCACTTAATTTTGGGATATTATCTTACGTAAAAATAAACTGTTTTGTAAATTATTATTATTGGTGGGCAGGGGTGGGTGGTGGAATGGGGAAATAAATGATTAATGCATACCTGGATCACACTTGTGATGCTGCAGAAATTGCACCCCAAATCACACTCAGCTATTGAAATTAAACCGCAGGAGTACAGCTCTGGCTCTAAGAACAGCCCCCTTCCCTTAGTCACAATATGGTTCAAAGGCTGGGTCACCCAAAGCAGCAGCTTGCCAAACCGAGTGTTGTCCTACTCGCCACAGGACAGGGCGTTCACTGGACAACAGCTGGAAGCTGAACACTGCCTTACTCGCTGCAGGGAAGGAGCAAAATGCCTGCTCTGAAGGCATGGGCATCTTCAGCAGTGAAGATAAGAACCAGCAGAACAATCCCCGCTAAGGCACTGGGCAGCTCAACGTGGACTGCAGCTTCTTTCCTTTGACATCTTCAGGACTGACTGTCCAAAGATGTTTTGTTGCTGGAAAAGGACTGATGGGCTCATCTTGGCCGTTACAAAGCAAATCTGTACTGGCAGCACTGTGCTGAATTCGCATTTTTCAGTCATTCTGGACTTAGGGCACAGATTTATATGGCAGATGGTTGCACTGCCCCACTACTTGTCTTTGATATTCTAGAAGATGAGTTATTTTGTTTCTTTTTTTTTTTAGAAATGTGCTAGATTATCAAGTCCTGTGTTCTTCAGCTTAAAAAGCCAAAGAAAACAAGTTGTGGTTGGAGGATGCAAATATTTGAGGCGATCAAACTAACTAGATACTTTGGGAAATACTGGCCAAAAGTTACTGGAGTAGGAAAATAAGTTAAATTCAGTAGCAGTTTTGGAAACTGCCAATGAAACAAAGCAGACATGTTCTTCCTTCCCCAAAAAAGGGTGGAGGTCTGAAGTGCTGCAAGTTCCCTTCGATCCAGCCCACTCTTCTTTCATGTCTCCTTGATTTATGCTGGCAGCCACGACAAAAAGTCACAGTCAAGCCAGCTGAACCATAACTTCTGGAGAGCTTCAAGTTTGACTGATAGTTCCTACAAAGTGGTCGCCTCACAAAATGCTGTGCAGAGAGGAGCGGAGGCTCCTATTACAGAGACCCTCTGCTGGAAGCAGCAGCACAGGCGGGCAGAGGGGCGGGCACAAGAACCCCCTGGGATCTAGGGAGCAGCAACAAGCCCAGCACCTCTTCCACCTGCTGCAGTAAAGCTTCACTTCCAGGCCAAGGGCTGGAAGAAAAGCGATCATCCCGAACTGGCCCCAAAACTAAATCCTGCAGGCTCATTCCCCTGAAGACGTTTTTTAACTGATCTCTGAGTCATTCCCACCCTACATCAGAGATCAACATGAGCCACAGCAACATCTTGGGGAGCGATTTAACATGCATACGGGAAGGCTGAGATTCAACTCTCCACGCAGCCAGGCTTTATTTTGCACCTTTGGTGTATGTGTTGAACCCATGCCATGAGTACATGCGCTGCCTCAGTGAAGGGCACGGATCCTCTCTGCTGTGTTTGCACACCATAAGCTAGAGTGGCTCCCAGCCCCGGGATCACCACGGCCCAGGCTTCCCACTGCAGAGCTGTGCGCTTACTGCCTACAGGGACACAAGGGTGTCCGTAGCTGAGCTCAGACCCACCCTGGCACTAAGAACAGAATCCATCATCTCCCGTAGGAAGCTCTGCTGTGGTCACAAGAGCATCACACCCCTAAGAGCCTCCCTCACCTCCCAGTGTAGCCACCAGTGTCTCTGTTTAAGCCTCTCTGAGGCTTAGACAGATTTCTCTACAAGCCCCAGAAACTGCTCAGATAACAAGTATTGATGATGCTTTCCAAGGAGCAGGGATTAGGACTGATTTCCAGCTGTCTCCACAATGCCAGGATTTTGGAAGCTGTGCTCGCTCTTCATGCTAGCAGTTCATTAATACCAACTAGCCTGCCTTCTTCATTCCTCTTAGCTATGCTCAAGACACCCTCGGAAAGCAAAATGTTACAGTTTGGAAACTGTGAGCCCTACAGTCAATCAGTACAGACTTGCTTAAAGACAGTGGCTCACTGTCATCTCTGGCACTTCATTTAGGTCCTCAATCTAACTCACAGAAGAAAGCACATCTGCCTTTTTACATAGAAAATGGGCTACAGGTAGGCAGGGGGACACAACAGGGGAAGGGAAGGGAAGGGAAGGGAAGGGAAGGGACTGATCTGAGTGTGAGGCACAGATCCTGAGCAACACAAGGTGCATGTTTTCTTTCAGCAAAACCTCACTCATAGGTTGACAAGGGTTTTCTGAAAACTCATGTCTCTCATGAGTGACACAGGGACATGCCACGCTCATTCAGATTAAAGCCACATCACCCATTTTCTGGAAGGCCACCACCACAGTGCACAGGCTAGGAAGTGAAGTGACAGGATACGAGAGGAAGGGCAGGTGGGAGAATGAAGGAGGAAGGCAGGAGCCTCTGCCAGCTGGTTTTATGTGGCTGCAGAGATGCCAACAGCTGCTGGGGGCTGGGGGGCTCCTAGGGTCACCAGGGCCTCCACCACCAGCACCTGCAGCCTGCTTTGCTTGCCCTGTGCCTCCAAGCCGTCCTCCAAGCCTCTGCAAATAAGTCCAGGGTGCTCGGCTGATTCAAGCCTAGTTTTGTCAAGTCAGTGGGGGATGGATTTGGGTCACTATGAGCTTTTGTCAGAAGTGTTCCCTGAATTAGCTCCTGTGCTTAAGGACAGAAGAGGTCCATCTTTGTTCTCCCGCTGTAACCACCCCATCCCCGGCTCTCAGCCAGGTCATGAGTCAGCGTGATCGACAAACCACTGCTTCCCTAGAAGGGCCTGAAACATCTCCAGTACCTCCAGCAAGCACCCAGAACAAGCCCACAGAAGCGGGCCTGGGGAGCTGTGCTGGCAGCGGAGCCTCCAGGAGCCCAGTGGCCGAAAGTTACGCTCCTGCCTTTCGTCCCCTGACATCGCCTAACGCACTGAAGGTCTCAGGAGGGTAACTGATGTACCCTGAACCTCTCTATTGTGCATTGCCTCATTCCTCCAGATCACATAGCAAGGCATCTGCCTCCTCTATCTCTCTAACTATTTTTAATTCAATGCATAATTAGCACCAATGCCAGGGCTACTTGTCACCATTTCCAGGCGAGGGGCCTCCTCTCCTTGCACTGCTGGGTGGGCCAGTGTCTCAGGGCTGCTTCTACAGTCACACTCCTAGGTAAGTAGTGATAGGACAGCCTCAAGTGGCACCAGGTTCAGGTTGAATATTAGGAAAAATGTATTCTGAGAAGGGGTGGTCAGGCATTGGAACAGGCTGCCCAGGGAGGTGGTGAAGTCTCTGCCCCTGGAGGTGGTCAAGAACCATGTAGATGTGGCACTTGGGGACATGGCTGAGTGGGCATAGTGGAGGCGGGCTGACGGTTGGACTAGATGATCTTAGAGGTCTTTTCCAACCTTAATGGTTCTATGAACCTTTAAGCCACCAGTGCTTTTCCAACACCCACCTTCATCCTTCCCCAACACAACACTGTTCCCCTAGGGCACACCATCAGGGCCAGGCACACTCTGCCTTCCCCCTGCCAACACAGCAGAGCTCGCCCAAGCACTGACAGCATCCAACATTTCCCTTGGTGTCCTTATCTCTGCCTCCACCGCCCTCACTGTATGCAAGCACCAGGTCTGACCCCTTCTGAGGCCCTTTTGGAAACCCAGAACCTGGTCTGCAGAGCTGCTGGGCTTCCCCAGGACTCCTGCCTGTGGGGCAGGCTCCAGCTCTGCACTGCTCATAGGTGCTCACAGTAATGGAGTTAGCTGGTCTCTCAAAGTTAACACAGGCCATCAGACAAAGTTAGATATCAGCCAACCAAAAGAAAACGGCATCTGTGAATCTGGATGCCATTAGGATTGTCATACACTGTCCTTCCATTCTGAGACTTGTGCTTGAATCCACTGATGCAAAGAAAGCTCCTGGTGATGTTACCATACAGCATGGATGAGGACATAGGAGAAAAGTGTGATTTTGAACTGCACATGACTGAAGCATTCAGAAATACTGGGTTATATTATATGTACAATGCGCGTATTCGTACCATATTTTTTCTCTTCATAAAAACAGGTTAAATAGGCAAACACTGATATGATTCTTGCTCAGACAGGAACAGGCTGCAGACCTAACAGTAGGCCATCTGCTTGAAGAGTTTCTTTACTCACAGTTTAAGCCCTAGGCAAGAGGAGAATATCACACTGTCCAACTCCTGGCACACCCCTCACTCAGCATTCTGTGAAGCCGAGTTGGATTCATTTTACATGAAAGCTGCTTACCACCTTGTGCAGAAATGCCCATTTCAGAGGTGAGCTTCCCAACAGTGATCAGCAGGACCCCAGCATTACACAGCCCATCCAAAAGCGATCTAACTGCTGCTACAAGCATCACAGAATACAGGTCAGCAGCCCACATGGGCATGTGTTGCTTACATAGGCTTCTTCCTAGGGAGATTTCCTTATCTCCCATACATGATGGAAGTTCCTGTGAAAATCTCACAGTTTTAGCTCAAGTAGAAGTGGGATCATAGAGATTAGCACATAAACGATATGTTGTTTTGCAGTTATTTTGATCAACCCCTCCCAAGTCTGTGAGCCGATCTTATGATTCCCAGGGGCCAAAGTCAATTTTTGTCTGCCTGGCACTGGCAAGGCTTTCCATCCCCTTGATGCACTCAGCTCACTCCCACCAGACAGAAGGAGCTGGCATCTGGCACGCCAACATCTCAGCTGCTATTCTTGTTGCTGGCTGAAACAAGCAAAGCCCACATGCCCCACAGCATAGACCTATGCAAAGAAGAGGATTTCAAGAGCTTTCCTGGCCACACGGATGACACTGCATTTCTCTGTGGCAGAGCAAGGGCACAGCCGCCGCTTGGACCCGTGCTCCCTCAGCTTGCGCAATTCACAGCTTACATCCACACAAGGCAACCTCTTGGTTTTCGCCCCCATGGTCTACCTGTACACCAACACTGTACTATTTTTTCCCCTCTTCCTTCTACAGTGCTCTCAGCCCTATCCCTGATGCTAAGCAGCAATAGACAAAAGATAGAAAACCGGTGTTTTCCCTCACATTTTCGTGTAATTACAAACATTCCTAACCCCACGTATTTTTGTGTTACTCTTTCAGACACCTCCTCTCTTGAAATATATCCAGATGGGCCTTCTGCATCTCAGCAGAAGTTCAGGACACAGCTTGCATTCAGCAGTGAAGATGCCCTAACAGGGTGAGCCTCATGCAATACTTGTACTGGTGACCTTCTCCTCCAAGAAGGAACCTGATGCGGAGCCCTAATCCTGTTCTGCTCAGCTCCAATGGGAGAACCGGGGGTGCCCTCAGAAAATGAGGGTGGCAGCAAGACAAAGCGGTGGCTGCAGGCACTTTTGGGTTAGGAGAAGAGCATGCAAATAGCGGAGTGGGTTTCAACAGTGCCAAGCAGGGTGCAGGGTGTTTACAGAGGACACAGTGTATCTGCTGATCACTTGGGAGCACTGGAAGAATAAAGCGTGAAAGTTGTGCTGGACCAGCTGCTGAATACGTATCAAGAACATGCAACCATCACTGAGAGAATTTTGAGCATGTACGCATCAATACAAAATACAAGGAAACATCTGAGGGAATTTGCTGTGTCAGAACACAGCATCACAGCTGAGAAGCCAGCTGGAGCAGCTTTTCTAGTTGGTGTCAGACCAGAAGGTGGCAGCTTTTGGTGCAAGCAATAAAAGCAGAACACATGCCAGCTGTAAGGACAGGCTGAGAGAAGCAGACATAGTTGCCTCTCTCTCAGCAGCCTCCTATTACAAGGCAGGCTGACTCAAAGCATCTAGCAAACAGCTGAGTTCAAAGAAGGATTTAAGAAGGTCACTAAAAGCTGTGTGCAGCTTCCTTGTGCAGCAGTTTTACGCAGGTTAGCTGTATGCAAGCTCCATCAGTGCCCATACAAGCAGCACCCCCAGGTTAGGCTGGAATCTGTCCATCCCCTGGTGCCATGCTGAAGGGGCAGGGGCCACCGGCAAAGGGTCAGTATCTGGAGTGCCTTAGGAGTGCCTCTGCATCATCTGCCAAAATTAACCTGCTGCTTCTTGGCACAAATTGTAATGAGGCTTTGAAACATCCCCTCCACCTGGCCCTGAGGGCAGAATTCATCTGCTGCAGATGCCAAAGGTCCTTCAGTGACAGCTCAGGAGATGATGCCTTTTCCTCTCCACAGTGCAAGCCAGAGCTGGGCTTGAATATTAATGCATTAAAGTTTATATACACAGTATTGGGTCAACAGAGCTGGTGAGGAAAACAGAAAGAGCATAAGAATAATTAGGAGGCCTTGATTTTCAAAAATGATGCTTCGTTTAGAGCTGGAGAGTGCCGGATGACAGCGGAAATTCTCCAGAAACATTTCTCTCTTTGCAGAAGAGAAATCATTCTCCCCCCCACTTCAAAAGCTGTTCATAGATTTCCTGTGCTGTTTACGTCGTCTCCTTTTTCAGCTTGACTCTGTTGGGGATTTCCATTACTTTCAGCAGTCAGCACTTTTCAGTACTTCTAAACGCACTGTGATAAATGTGATGCTGGAGGAGAGCAGTGCTTCAAGACACAAAGAGCTCAGCAATCGTTTCTTCCAGGACACAATTCAGCTGCTGTCTGCATGATTGATTTTCCTGTGTCTTTCTTCAGTGTGCTCAATTGCCTTTAACTCAGAGGTGGAGAAGGCATCTCTAAAGAGGACGACAGGAGAGAGATGAGATTTAAGCAGTGTCGTCTCCCGTGGTGCACTTGCAGATGTGTGCATCTTTAATGGAACAGCCACACTGCTAAGTTGTTGCAGGGATAAGTACAGATCTACCAATTATTAACATGATTCCACTTGTTTCTGTAGTCCCTCCTTCTCCCCAAAAGTTTACATCCGTAACTACACTAATTACTTACCCAAGCCTAGAGAAACATTCCTTCCATCACTTGCTTCAGGCACCACAAGGCATGCTTGAGTTCATCTGGCTCATCACCGAGCCTGGACTTTGCATGTGCTTCCAAACCTTTCCCAAACCAACGTCTTTCCAATTACCTGATTTTTTTGGCTTCCCCAGTAACACTGGCAGCATTTGCAAAAATCACGAGTTTCATCCCCGGCAGAGGCTGCTGTTATCTGCGTTCTCATCTTCTAACACAAGGAATTTTTAGATTTCTTCTCTGCTGAGCTGACAAATCTCAGCGTGCCCTCACAAACGCCTAGATTCTGCCACAGCATCTGACGGTCGAACAGCTCAGCTGCAGGCACGCCATAGGGGTGCACTGGAAGAAACACATTTGTGCTGGATGAGAGCAATCTAGAGGAAGTTTAGGAACAGACTGGAACCCAACCTATGACGTGAGTTGCTGCCTCCCAGCTCCACCTTCCCATGTCTGGCAAGGTTCATGCAGTAGTGTCACCAATTCAGGTCTCTTTGCTGCTTCCATTTTTAAGGCGACATTCACAAAGTAATGTCTTCTGAGATGTTTGTAATGAGTGGAGCTAAGATTTAAAGCTTAGTAGTGTGTTCACACTTCAAGACATTCAATGTAAAAATAAACCTATTTGAGCTTAATGCAACGTAAGAAATTTACAGTCAAACTGTAATTAGCTCCCATTAACNTAAAAAAAAAAAAAAAACCATAAATCCATGAGTCCTGTAGGACATTAACTGAATATGTCTGTTCTGTGAGGGGAAAAAAAAAGGCCAAAAAAACAGGGTTCTCAGTCTGCTAAAATAAAAGGTAAAAGTACAGACCACTCACTTTTTATAACAAGATTTGCTTACAAACCATGATGTTTTCAAAGGTTACTACTTAGGGATCTTCACTTGTCTGTTTACCTTTCCCGTGTAAGGACTCAGAGCTCTTGTTTCTGGGAGAAGGCAGCAGAGGGAGCAGACATTGGCTGCAGAGTCTTTGGAAAGTCTTCAGTTCTCCATAAAACACACACTAAGAACATACCTTCTTGGTCTTTTACTTCCCACTGGCCTCCTCAAAAAAGAGCCCATGGGATTGCATTTATTGCAATTTAAGGATGTCTAAGACAAAATAGTATATTGTGGGCAGATCAATTTAACAAACTCCACTCTCTCCTATTCCAGTAATATGATTTTTCCCCTTGATATTCAAAAAAAGACATGTATTTCTTCTACATGCTGTACGGTGCAAGCATGAAGAAGAAGTTTCATGTTCAATGCGCTGTAAGGCAAACGGAGCAGTAACATGAGACAGTCATTCCTCCAATATAATGCTAGCTGATGTCGATGTGAGTTTTTCACAGACTCTCATCAGAGCTGCTGTTGTTAATTATACAGCCTAGGGATGAATATATAAAGTACACAAATGAGCACAATACATTTTCCTTTGATAACCGTCCTGACTGCCAGATTTGGTTCAAAGAAGGAAAAAGGAAAAGGAGCAGGACAGAGACAGACTGCCAACACCCTCACGTCTGTCTGTGAGCTTCATTTCTTTGTAGGGTTTCCCAGAACAGCAATTCCATTTTCCAGTCCTCACAACCAAGCTTTTAACTTCAGACAGAACTGTACCATTGCAATTCCTCCTCATGCTTGCAAAAACTGAGCACCAGATGAAGCACAGGAGTAGGCCTGGCGTTACTTCTAAGAAGAAGAGTACCCTGTGGATATTCAAGCTCCACAGCCCACATGCTCCGCGCTCAGGCCCACCTACCTCTCCACAGCCTGCAGTCACAAACACAACCACACAAACACAGCTCCAGAGGATTTCCCCAGGCACAGTGGGAAGCCACAGAAGATGACCTACCTCAGCTGCAAGAGGACACACCCACGTACTGACATGCCTTTGCTGGCTCCTCTCCTCTCACACCCAGCCAGATGAACGAGCCTCCTCCACCTGGGCTTGCCCAAGCTGCTGGTCCTGGTGCAATCCCTGTGCTGAGACAGAAAACCTGCTCTCCCCGCCCAGCTCACAGCTTGGTCCCAGCTGTGCTTGGCTCAGGCCAATGCTTGTGTGCTCCGGGAAAGGGAAATGGTAGTGGAGGCTTGATGGGTGAATGGGAGCAGAATGGCAATGCTGTGTTTTTCAGACAGTTATCTCATGCTTAACAAGGCCCCTTTAGAGCCCTGTCTCTGAGCAGCACGAAGGAGTGAGTTCCCACCTCTTTTCCTGGGAAGAGACTGCGGGCATTTTGCCTCCACACTCATTGCAAAGCCTTTGGCAACCAGGACAACGCCACCTTTGTGTCCCATTCAGCGAGGAGCAGGTGTGACACATGTCCTTTCTAGGTCTAAGCCAGCAACCTAGCTGAAGAACAGTGTCACCTGCCAGCTTTCACGAGTGCCCCTGCATGGAAAAGTAGCCTAAGGGTGACGGACTTGACTAGAGAATGACACTTGGACCATTTTGAAAGGGACTTCTTCCTCCCCTCTTCACAGTCCCTTGATAGCATTTGAAAAAAAAGTTAAACCCCTCATGAGAATGAGGGCCTTTGAACACGAAGATTCCCCCAGTTGTCTGAACGCCTGGTTTACTTCTTGCAGTTCAGGTGATCTACAGCAGATACCCACTTCAACATCCGTGTTGGTCTGCCCACTAGGCCTGACCCATTAGGTCCCAGCTGTCTCATCATCAGTCCCTATCAGAGCTCCACGTCTCCCCGTGCTCTCTGGCATACAAAGCAAGGCCCCCTCCTTGCTGGCCTGGCCTGTCCTTCCTGAACAGCCTGTATCCACCTGCTGAAGCATCCGAGTTGCAGGGGCCATCCCACCACATCCCCGTAATCCTCATGAGAGCGAGGGGGCTTGCCCTGGAGCTGCACACAGACCCCTCGTTCCTCCTGCCTGTTCCCATGCAGAGTGTTAGTTACAGGCACTTCAGAGAGGCACTCAGGCACACCGATTTCCCAGAAAAAGCGTTAGGGCTTTCCCCACCACGCTGTCCTCTTGGCATATCCCTGTTGGTGTGCACACACATGAGGTAGGAGGGATCAGCCCTGTTGTGCTGATCGCCAGGTCTCTCCTGGGCACTTCAACCCCTCCCCTTTGCTCTGCCATCTGGGTCACCATTTCCTCACTTCATCGTGGGCCACCAAGCTCTCATCACCAGGCTGGCCAGCCTGCTGGCAGAGATACTTCTGACCCTGTTGATCAGTCAGATGGTTCCCATGCTATCCCAGCTGCCACTGATCCTCAGAGAGGGTCCTATGGCTGTAAAAGCAAATCCCCATTGTTGACAACAGCTGCACAACCAGTTGTTGACCCGCTAGATCCACCCATTTCTCCTCAGGACCTTTCTCTTCACCAGCAGGATCAAGGAGGAAACCTTCTGGGCTCTCCATGCCATTGGCTCTTGCCCAGAGCCATGAAAGTACAAGCTCCAGGTCCCCCCGGCATTTCTGTTGGTGCCTGGATGGAAAGGCATCACAAGGTTCAACGGCTGGACAAGTCCTGGCAGTCCCTCCACAACGTGGTGGATCGGAGCAGGTCAGGTTGGCAGCTGGGGATCTACCAGAAAGAGCAAGCCATGTTCTCAAATTACGTCAACTTGTGTGTGTAGCAAGAAGTTAACAAAGGGAGGGGGAAAAAAAAAAAAAAAGGAGGATTTTTTTGTGTTTAGCAACACATTATAACTGATTCTCACTCTTCTCCCCTTTCCACAAGCTTCTGCAGTATATGAACATTCCCAACTGGGCAAATACAATCAGATAGCTGGCTGGGTTTTATTTCATTTCCATCCAGACACATCTGTCATCTGAAGGCACCACCACATGAACAGAATAAGAGAAATGTGTTTTCATTCTGTTAGAGCGTTTTATACCACACTATCACTTTTGCTCCCACCCCTCCTTGTAAGTCATTTTGCCTGCTGCTTGTGTGTTTCACATCATATGGAGGGAAGCCCACATACACTGAAAAATAAGAAAGCACAAATTCCAGAGAGTGGATTGATCAGGGAAATTATTTTTAAAAATTTGAGGGAGAGCATGCTTTCTTCAGCATTTAAGAGTGTAAAAGATTCATCATACTTCACAGTATCTTTGGCAGGCTACTACTATTAAATTCCTTGCTTTTCTGGAACAGAACAGAGTGCTGAGTACCAGTGAACAAAGCAGTATTGATGCATTAGCATACGAGGGGATGCATTTCAAGAGGCGTTGCTTTTGATCTGTTCTTCGCTACAAAGGATGATGGGGAATTGTTGTCCCAAAAGCACTTTGCACAGGAAACCAGGATGTGGCCATAACGGATATTAATCCCCAAGGAGAAAGTTAAGGAGGAACTCAACTACAGTAAATTGCGATGCCTGGACAGAATTCATCTGAGGCATCTCATAGCTGCAGTCGGTGGCAGGAGCTTGTAGCCCAACTTACATCCATCCCTGTGCAAAGTTCTAATTTCTGCTCAGGTTATGCCTTATTAGTCTTGAAGGGGTTTCTGAAAAAGAAAACAGGCGTTCTCAGGCTTCTAGAGTTATTTAGCAAATATAGGCATGACACGGCTGTAACTTAGATTTGTAACATGTATATTTTATGTTCATTAAGTGCTAAGTAAACGTTCATGTGAGCTTAAAATTCAGCTAATGTTCAAGCTTGCTGAAAATGCTATATCCTACCTGCAGTCATAATGACTTTGTCAACTGAAAAGCAATTTCTTCTGTTAAATTGCCCAGCAAGCGCCCATCAACTTTTGCCACTTTGTCAAGCCAGTCTGCAGTGCTCTCCTTTTTAACAGAAGTATGCAGACCGTTTTCCAATCAATACCAAACAATTCTGCAACTTTTGCTGTAATATTGCCTCTCCGTAATCTCCAATGACTCCATATCATCATCGTCCTGCTCTTAGGAAGTTTAAATGTCAGGACTAATTAATTAAGATGGTTTGTCTTCCCTTATTAATCCCTTAGGTATTAAGAACCCATTCCCCTTTAATCAGAAGCAGCTGGGACCAACATTGCACAAGAGACGGAAGAACATTTTATTCAGAGGTACTTCCTATGACCGCACTGCTGAAACAATAACTAAAGTAGCTGTTGCTGTTATTCCAGGAACATAAAAATGTGTCACTATGATTTCACTTCCCAAAACTCCATCAGCATGATTCATCAATCCATCTGTACCAAGCCCAAGCTAAACCATTTCAGGCCCAGTGCTGCTTGTGAAATTGCTGCCTTCCACGTATGAAGATGCTGAGCCTTTACTTTTGCAATAGGCTCTACCTAGACGCCAGAAACGTACTGAAGAACTGAGCCACGGGCTGGAAGCTGGGAGCTGCCTCTCCGCCTGCAGAGCTGCAGTATGGGTGGCACCCAGCACCCTTCCTTGCTGGTCACCAGGTGCTCCAGGCTCCCCAGCTCCGCAGCAGGAGCGTGCTTGCACTGCCTGACTTTGAGAGCGCTGGCCTGCTGCTGATCTTCTGAATCCCCTCTAAAATGCCCAGATGGTGGGTTTCAATCTTTAGACAACTCCTCCACTGCAGCCTTACCTCCCGAGGCCAGGAGTGCGCACGCGATTTCAGCACGAGACGCTGCTTTGTCAGTGAGACAGGGCAGGCTCCGAGGTGATTCCCTAGGACAGCTTTTGATACAGCCAACTAACACCCTGCAGGTCTGTGCCCCTGATGAACACAACATTCACTCTGTGTTTTACCATATTTATG
The DNA here is from genome assembly GCA_013399715.1 of Alectura lathami. Lineage (NCBI taxonomy): Eukaryota > Metazoa > Chordata > Aves > Galliformes > Megapodiidae > Alectura > Alectura lathami. The sequence goes on along the minus strand of VXAV01002020.1, from coordinate 47,527 downwards.
TGCACTGAAATCGCAGAATTCTAGAAAAATTATAAAAACACATGGTGACGAAGTACCCTCTTTTTTTTTCCACCCCCCACGGACATCCTGGCTAGAAAAACAAACTATTTGCTTGTGTAATTCACATCTGCTACATGGTAGAAGTTATGCCCCACATAACGTGGTGTTACGATTTAGAAGTATATGTTGTTTTATGCTCGATTTACCTGTCATCCCCTGAAAGGAGCCAGCAATGGGCTTGCAGCCTGTCCTCTGCCCATGCACATGAACACCCCTCCTTTAAATCTGAACCATTACAGGATGCTTTCACTTACCTTCTGCATCAGCAATGGAAGGAGGTGTCTCATTAAACACAGAAACGCAGGCTGCAGCCTACTTTAGCCTCTGTCGTCTCGGAAACGACTCCATTTGAAACAACAGGAAGAAAGTAAATAGAAAAAAATTGCACATTGCGTACAGCAAGTAAACATTTGCTATTCATTTACCCATGCACCAGGAATGTTAAAATTTCCAGTCACATATTTTTACGCCATGAAATGCGTTGCTTCCTGTAGTGGAACACAGTTAGTTGTCATGTTCGTGGTGTTACTGCTGCAGCCTCGTTAGCACCGGTGATGCTCTGCAGGCACCGGGCGGGCTTGGTTCTCGCTGCCAGCAGCTGGCAGCCCCGGGGCTGAGGCTGGGAGGCACAGCCTGCACGCGGGGCCGTAAAGCAAGCTCTGCTCTGCAGATGCAGTTTCTCCAGACACGGAGTTTATAACGAGACATGAGAAATGAGTGCGTTGCAGATGGAAGAAGAGGAAAGGAAGCCATTATTTTTACATCAGCCATTCTGGGTTGTCTGGTTATTCACTTGCTAGACTATATGAGGTCTAGTCCAGTAGCTTAGTTTTCCTCTTCAGAGTTCCAAAACTGGCAGAATTTAGAGAAAATTACACCAAGGACATGGCTCGCTGTATCTCCCTACCAAGTAGAACAGTTCCCATTTTCTCTCTTGCCCTCCCAGTAGCCAAGAGGCATCCACGGAGATGCAGCCACACTTTCTGACATTCAACACAGGTGCGCTTGCTCCCTGCGTGTAGAAGTCTTCAGTTTTTAACCCAGGAAGGAGCAGGGATTTTTGTATATTTTCACCAGGATCCAAAGAGTTTGTTACGTGTCTTTTTTATTCCTAATCACTAAAAACAATGGCAGCATCCTTCTTCCAGCTGGAGTGTTTTTTCCATGGGGATCATTTTATCTGGAGTGCAAGTGAAACATCCCTTCTGCTGCAGAGCTCGGAACGAAGTATGCCCTTACCGACCCGTGCATCTCTCACCATTTTGTTACTGACACAGCTCTTTTGATCAACTTCTTGGAACAGCTTTTGTAAAACCTGCAAATATATATGGAATTGTTTTATTTATGAAGGCTGGCTGTGCTGTAATCCAAAAGGAACGTAAACATTTCAGACATATGATCCGGGTTCTTGTAAAAGCACTTGTTAATGTTTAGTCTCCATCACCACAGCACTCCCCCTCATGTGGAAGCTGACCCTGCCCTGGGCAGCCTCAATAACCCTATCACTCCATAATTTATCCTGTTGAAATATTCTGTAAGCATTGTTCCGTATGTTAAAAACAATGGGACAAGACTCAAACAGCCCTCCATCATTTGCTAGAGTTATGAGGATACTCCATGATTTCTCCTTTAGTATGCATTTACTGCAGAGAGAAGATTTCATGTTTCTTTCTACTACGTTCAATTTTCTTGTCTACGGTATTTTTGGTAGAGTGTGATTTGCTCAGTAGCGTTGGGCAGTCAGCCACCACACTGCGATACACTTTCACATTGGCAGCGATGCTTGCGTTGCTGAACCCTCGCTGTAGCCCAGCAGGCTCGCAGCTGACCCTGTCCACCACCCTGGTTTACCAGTACAGCGTCTGAAAAGCTGTTTCAGCTCACACCTACCTACGCGTAACGGCTGCAGGGGGACTTGGTGTTTCCTACACACAGTCTTCCACATAACACCAAATCAGGTTTCGATGACAGACATGAGCTGCCAACAGAAGCCAGTGAGCGCTTTTATGCACAAGTTACGTGGGAAAAAATATTTTACACCTACTTATACAAAGTAGTAGCCATGTCTCACCTCAGTGTAAAGCTGAGCAAGCCACAAGACATGCTGGTGTAATATTGACCTCAGGCTTTGAGTTCACAGAAACAGGAACACTTCCGATCCTTTCGGTGTGCATTTTGGTATTTCATGAGCTTTTGGCCAGGGAGCAAATGGGTTACGTAGCTCAGGTGCAGGATGGTTTGAGGCTGCTTTGCCAGGGTAAGTTTTAGAATTAAAATGGATGACAGAAAACAGAGCCAAAACAGCTTCCAACACCTCAGACTGCTTGAGAGCTTATGCCAAAATTCTATTGCTGTACCGAGTGGAGTTTTGTGCAATACAGTAAGTGGAATCCTGTCTACGCTCTGTTCAGTTGAAGTACACTGTTTGTTGTACGACAGATTTCAGGAGCTGGCAAAGCACAGGCTGACAGCTCCCCTCCATGCAGCTCCATGTACCAGACAGGGCTGCCCAGCACAAACACTTCCCAGCGCCTCCCACTGGGGGACTGCGTTTCACTTCACCTGCAGCTAGCTGACTGTGACAGTTCCATCTGCATTTCCTCTATCAGCTGCCATCTGCACCTCGCGTATTGAGGTGTGCAAAGATCAGTCCAGAACAAATCAATCACCCCATGGGCAGGACTAAGGAAAAGCATGTTTTTTTTCCCTCTCTTAAAAAAGCAAACCAAGAATCACAGTGGGCACCCTCCCCTTTGGAGGCACTGGAACTGTCGCAGCTTTGTAAAGATGCCTGGCACGGATGGGCTGCACAGCGTGGGTGTGACCTCATCAGGCTTTGTTTGACTTTGTCTTGCGAAAAAAATGGCTGACCAACTGAACCTTCGGCGTTAATGCATTTAAAGAAGCAGCTTAGGTTGGAAAGGCAACATCAAATTTGGCACTAAGCTTCTACGCAAGCTATGGAAACGAAACTTGGGATATTCTGCACCAAGTTGGTCTCTACAAATTTCAGGCTAGTCAGCCACCAAATACTAAATTTATGACATCAAAAGATGAAGTAAAAACAAAACAAATATCCACGTCCAGAAAACAAAACTAAAACCCATGCAAGTTATTTCATTCTTCTTTTTTATTTAGAAGTAGAATAAAAGTATGACATTTCTGTCTAGAAGCCACTGACGTGCTGTGGTAAATTCAAACAGAGAGATGTTGCTAGCTTCCAGCTTCCTTCCTGCCGCACTGGAGCCCTGCACAAGCTCTTACGTGTCTGAAGATCTGCTCAAGGCAGCCGCCGGAGCTCGAGCCCGTCAGCCGACGGCGCTTCAAAGACATCATCTTCTACGCTTTCTTCTATGGGCTTCATCTTTGCCGAAGTTCTCATGTAGGGAGAGGTCCGGCCTGCGCCTGCCACAGTTCCAAAGAAATCAGCAATTAATTTAACAGTCTGTGCCTGCTATCCTTACCCATCTGTGATACAGAGCACAGAATCTACTGATTCCTTTCTAGTTCCCTCATAAGAGAAATTTCCAACTGAAGGTTTATTTATTTTTTAGACCACAGGCATTAAGAAATCCTAGGTGTGGGACAGGCAAGCTGACAGGCACCAGGAACACCTTCAGGGCTCGAATTCTGCAGCCACTACAGGCTGAATTTGGTGCAAACCCTGACTGCATGAGATGCACACCCCTGTGTCCCTGAGCACTGTTTTCTCGTTGTTAGGCTCACCCACAAATTCCTCTCCCAAAGAACACTGTGGCTGGGTTGCCCTACGTACACAAGTTGCGTACATCTGCAGATGGGCGTGCGACTGCAGCCCTTACTGCCTTAAGGCTGTGAACAGCCGCCATGCGATGAGCAAAAAGAGTAGGGAACTCCCTGAAATTCCATTTGAGAAGAAAAGAGCAGGAGGTAGTGGTCCTGTCTGACAGGTCATCTGGATACAAGCTAAAAAGTCAAGTTTTCTGTAAAAAAAAATACTGGTAGCCATCACATACTGTTTCAGTGTTATTCTTACTAATTAAAAAAACATATATATCAGACACGCAGCAAAGTGCTCTGCCAAGGAAGCCAATTTATGAAGGACTCTTTTCTGCTGCGTATTTCACACACAGAGAACAAAGTACTTGCTACAGGCAAGGCCAGCAGGCGTCACATTACTGGGTTTTTAAGTCACATTCACACAAACATGGGTTGGAATTAGCCTTCTGTAACTTTTTATGTTAAAAATGCATTAGTATTTTATTCTAGCATTCAAAAACTATTTAAACTGCCATGATAAAGGGTCACTCACATGCATTTTTAAGTACAGGAATTGTTAAGCACTTCTTTCCACAGAGACGGGCTTGCATGGCCTAAGGAAGTGCTGACTACCTCAGTTAACTGTCAAAACCCAAGGCTGAGACATAAAACTGACTGTGTTGGGGGGCACCAACAAACTGCACTCAAAGGTGAAAGGATGCCCGAAAATGCTGGATTGCAGTTTCAGCTTCCTTTTGAGATTTTTTAGATTATCAGAATACTTTATCACCATTTCTAGCATGCTTTTGTTTAAAAGTGCACACTTCTCTCCGGAAATCAGAAGGAAGAAGCCGTAACTCTGCCGAACAGATCAGTGCCAGGCCTAAGCCATGCCCTTGGTTTCTCCAGAACGAAAACTCGCCTGCTCGTGCCTCCACCCAGCACTGGACAGAAGACTGAGACTGAATCAGATCTTGAACCGAGGCCTTCTACACACTGCTCCTGCACTCTCTCGAGGTGCCGAACCCAAACGCCTCTTGAAGTGGTGTTCCTACGAATCCCAGTCTCACTGCTACCCACAAGCTGGTGTGACACAGCAAGCACACACAGCGAGATAACGCCAGTAACAGCCCTACCAAAACAAAACCTTTCTACGCTCCTGCCTAGCTCAGGTTACAAATTCAGATTCCGTGATCTAAAGCAAAGACGCTGTGTCATTGTGCGTATATCTGTCAAGCAACAGATTTACCGAAGAGAACCTAATGCTGAAATGTTTTTTAAAGCACTGAAACTTAGCTGAAGCTGCCCTTCTGGTTGAGCTGAACCATTTCTGCTTACCTTGTGTTTTGGAAAAAGAGGTAACCCAGGTCATTTACTAATACCTTACATACAGATGGATCATGTATGTCAAGCACACGTACCACGACACACAAATTCCACTTTAATACCTTTTTGAGGACGCTTGCTGAATTAATGTGATGTTATCAACAGAAAGCATCATGCTGCAAATGAGGCACTCCGTAAGCATTACAGAACTCTTGTTGGTTATTTCCTTAATATAAAAGCAAACAGTTAGTTGGGTTTCTGAGTTAATTAAATTCAAAACAGAGTTTTGTTAGTAATTGTAGTTTGGGGCCCGCTAATTTGCATTTTTCAATCTTTCACCGCTAAACACTTTGAAGAGAGTCTTATATCAGCTTCTTTAGAAAATGCCTCAAAGCTGATAATTTGTAGAACAGCTAAAAGCATAACAAGTTTGGATCATACAAAATAATAAACGTTCAATTTTTCAAGAACATGAAAATTCAGAGAATAAGATTTGTTTTTATTGTAGTAGTCAGATATGGTATCTGTAACGGGAAGCTTTTGTCCACACAGTTGATCACCCAGCAATGACAAGACGGAAGTTGAGCAGGATTCCTGTACAGTAAGTTTCTCTAATTTGTTTCTTCTTTTAAAAGAAATACAGCTGTCGTTTCCACATGCTCCTCACTAAACACTCTGTTTGATTGTTTTGTTTGTTCTCAATAAATTACTGTGTGCCTGCAGGAGGATCCAGCGGAACGCAGCACTGGGACAGTAATGAAGAAAGACGGACTGTGCTGCATGACAGCACCCAGAAGAAGGTTTTTGAAAACAGACAGCAGGAAGCCAAGTGGCAGTTTTTTTCTTCCATTTTCCCAGTGATCTCAGAAAAAGTGCATACATGGCCACATTGCAAAGTCAATACAAATCTTTAGACAGAGCTCACCTCGGTAGCAAACCCACCACTGGCAGTGGCACTACACAGGAAAAACAAACTAACAAGTTATTTTGGCAAAAACAACGACTGAACTGTTACGGTTTAGTCGACAAAACACCTTTTATCAACTGCAGGAGTCAAAATTTCACATTAATCAAAATGCAAAGAGGAAATAAATGACAGCATTTCCTGAGGTGTGTTTTACACTGCTATGTGGGTAACCCTAAGCCTCCCCAGCAGGAAGAGAAATACTGGACGCCAGGGGGAACGCCAGGGGCTGCTGCCACACCTCTTGTTGCCAGTGGCGTGGTGGCAGTGGCACTGCCAGCCACACCGAGTGCTGTTTTCAGAACAGACATTTAAACCTCTCGCGGGGAAAGCACACAGTATACACCAGAAAATACAGTACACAAGACAGGGCACATAAAACAGAAAAGGATTTTTAACAAGTACTTGCTAAGAATGGATGCTTCTTAAGGCTTAAAGTAATTACAGCTGGAAATGTCAAGCATTTAGATTACTTTCTCCCAAAGCTGAAATGCTGGTGTAAGTGTTCTGCTGCTAGGCCTGAAAGATAATTTTAATTCTAGCTAATTGCACATTTTTACAATTTCTTTCAGGCTTCTGAGTGCACCAATTTGTCCAGGTGCCCTCTGTGCGGAGAAGTGGCTTCCACGCATGGAGCTTTGCCTTGGAACAGGTGAAAACCACTTGAGAGCTTACGGGTAAAGACCAGAGAACAGACCAACACAGGAGACTTCACAGCAGGTATCTGCTGCCTGATCAAGAAGAGCAAGGGGATGGAAGACTTCTTCAGCCAGCTGGATGAAGCCTCATGATCCAGGCCTGGGTATACGGGGAGCTCTGAACACCCCACGTCTGGTGGCGGCAGGGCTGGGCGCAAGCAGGCCGGGAGGTTTCTGGAGGCTGCAGCGGACAATTTCCTCGCGGGAGCTGTCGACGAGCCGGCTAGGGGAGGTGCTCTCCTGGACCTGTCACTGGCGAACAAGGAAGAGCTCATCAGGGAGGTGAAGGCTGATGGTAACCTTGGCTGCAGTGTCCAGGAGCTGGTGGAGTTTAAGATACTGAGAGAAGGGTGCAAGAGGAATAGGAGAGTTACAGCCCTGGGCTGGAGGACAGCAGCCAGTGGTTGCTCAAGGATCTGGCTCTGCAGGGCAGAAATTCTGAGGTCCTGGCCCACGAGGACAGTCCATTCCATTCCAAAGTGCAGAAAGTCAAGCAAGCGTGGGAGATGGCTGGCACAGATGAACAAGAGAGTCCTGACAGAGCTCAAACACACACACAAAGTGAGAGCAGGGATGAGCAGCTTGGGAGGAATACAGAAACACGGCCAATGCGTGCAGGGATGGAATTGGGAAAGCCAAAGATCAGCTGGACTTGGATCTAGTGAAGGGGAACAAGAAGGGCTGCTACAAACACATTGGCAACAAAAGAGACCAGAGAAATTGTGGGACCATGACTCACTGGGGCACAGGACCTAGGGAGTAAGCACATGGAAAAGCCTGAGATGCTCTGTACCTTTCCTGGCTCAGTTTTTACTGCTAAAGTTTTGTCCTGAGGCCTCCCAGGATTGTGAATGTAGTGGCAGAGACTGGGGGAGTGATCCTTATGGGAAAGTTGGGCTGAGTTAGGCACCACTGGAGCCAGCAGGGCATACACAAGGCTGTGGAACCTCCTGGGCTGCATCTACGGGTGAGGGTTGGCTGAAGCAATGGCGAGACCCCTCTGTCATCTTTGCAAGGTCAGGGCAATCAGGGCAGAGGAAAAAGGCAAATGCCACACTTCTTTTCAAGAAGGGGCAAGGAGGAGGATCCAGGGAACCATTGGCCTATCAGCCTAACCTCAGTACCCAGAAAGATTACAGAGCCTATCTTCCTGGAAGCTGTGTCCACGCACGTAAAGAGCAGGAAGGCTGCTGGGAACAGCCACCATGGATTCACCATGCTCAGATTGTGCCTGACCATCCTGACCACGTTCTGTGGTGAGACGACTGCCCTCAACAGAGGCAAATTCCTGCACCCAGGACACTGCAAGCCTACCCAGCAGTACAGGCTGGGTGCTGAGTGGCTGGAAAGCAGCTCTTCAGAAACAGACCAGGGGTCCAGGTGGACAGCAAATTGAACACGAGCCAGCAGTGTGCCCCTGCAGTGATGGAGGCCATCCATATACTGGGCCATATTACCAAAAGCATAGCCAGCAGATGAGAGAAAGTGGTTAAACTCCTCTGTTGGGCAATTGTGAGACGATCTGGAGTGCTGTCAGTACAAGAAAGACATGGATGGACAGGAGTGGGTGCAGTGTACACGGAGAGGCTGCAAGAACCGGGTGTGCTCAGCCTTATGAACGGAAGACTCACAGAGGATCTCACTGGTGTCTTCAGCTGCCTAACAGAGGGGTATACAGAAGACAGAGCCAGGCTCTTCTCAGAGGCATGCATTAAAGAACAAGGGGCAACACTCATGAGTTGTGCTAAGGGAATTTTTTTTCACTGTGAGGGTGATGAGCTACTGGAGTGGGTTGCCCAGAGAAGGTGTGGAATCTTCAACCTTGGAAATATTTAAAGCTTGACTGGACATGGCCTTGGGCAACCTGCTCTAGCTGAACTCAACTCTGAGCATGGGGTTGGAGTTGATCCAGAGGTCCCATCCAACCTCAGCTGTACTGTGATTCTAAATGTCCTTTCAGGAAACAGAGGAGAAATGAAGAAAATAACAACGAATGTTCGCCAGCCCTTAACTCCATCTCAGCTGTCACCCTAGACATTTAGTAGGGTGAAATGCTAGCAGGGCTCTAGGTTCCATCTCTCTGGGAATGCAGACTATATCAACATTAAGGAGTGAAAACAGACAGGCCCTCCAAGTCTGAAGGAGTTCCTGAGTGAGAACTGTGAGGAACACAATGGAACACAGGTAATTACATGGTAAAGTGCAAATGCTTTAAACCACTTTCCTACCCTTAGCAGAGAGTTTAACCACAATAAATAACTGGCAGTGATTTTTCTCATACATTGAAATTCTAACAACCAAATAATAATATTTCCCAAATCAAAATAAATAATAATATGTGACCCTTTTAAATTCTTAAACTGCCAAACGCGACAACTGAGCATCTTCTGGTTTTTTTTTTTTTTTTTTACGTTGTTGTTGTCGTTCAAAAGCTGCTTTCAGAGTTCAGACTATTGCTGAAGTTTAGATTCAGGGAAATTAAAAGTAAACAAGAGCATAAGCCTAGAAAGAATTGTTTAAAAGGCTTCTATAAAGAAATAAATGCCAAGAGTGGAAGCAAAATGTCAGCCACGGCTTCCCTCACTTCATCTGCCCTGTACTGCTCCCATCACACAAAGCACAGGGAAAGAGAGCCTGGCAGCAAATTTGGAGGTTTTCCAGGTGGCATCAGAACCAGTTGTGCACTGTAGCTCTCCAGACCCTGCCAACACAAACTGCCTCAGGAGGAAATGCAGAGCACCCCGCTGATGGGGGGAAATGTTTTGGTTTTCAGTTTCTACAGGCACCAGTCACAGTCCAAAGGAGATACTACTGTGACAGGCACCGTGCTTTCACTCTGTTCTGCCCCATTGCTGTAAGCATTCCTTATCATGTCTACGTATTCACATTGCACCACAAATGATGCTGCTTTTTCCAGTGTCTACACCAAATAGCTTCAGTTAGCACACAAAGCCTTGTGCATCTTCTGGATTCCCTGCTGTTAGCTCCTCACACTTGGCTGATTTACAGCAGCACCCCAAAAGCTACATTCTGCTCCTACGAGTTCCACGATCATCTTTAGTGACCAACCAAGCCGTGTTCAAAACTGGTAAGAACTACTCTGAGCACTCACGAAGGGAGGATGAAGAGGAAGTCCCGCGAAGAAACATCTGCAAGCCATCCTCACTGTCGCTGGTACTGGCCATGCTGTTCCTCATCTGCATCACAGAGAGCTGTGAGCAAAGGCTAGGCTGACGATCAAGCTTCTTTGAGCCCTAAAGAAAAATATTATTTTTAATACAGTATCAAGTAAATTAAAAATAAAAGTGGAGAATAACTCTTTCCTCTGTAGTTAACAGCCTGGTCTCTGCTGTGACTATGAATCAAGAAAGAGCAGAAGATTCCATGCAGTGTAAATTGATTTAATGCAACTATAAGACGCCAGTAATATACTGGAATTAGAACACTGGCAAGCACACATTATTCAATTTTAGTTCTGTTTTGTACCTACTTTTCAGGTATTTTCCTGCAGATAGGTTTATTTTTATTATCTGGTAATTCGTTACTCAGGTATGCCTTGCAGTCACACACAGCCTGGTCCTTCTGGCTAAACAAAGCAGCACACCATATAGAGATTTTAGCAATTTATATCTTAAGAGAAACGTGTTCATTTTCCTGGCTCTTCATTTCATCGTGTCAGAAAATGGTGAATGTCCCTCCTTCCTACCAGAGGATTATTTGATTTTACTGAGGACAAACTGAATGCATTACACGAACATTATTCTCTGCCCGGTGACCTCAGGACTTCCATTTGCTCGGAGTACTCTGAGACATCTCTGTACTGCCATGTTTCTATGAAACAATGCACTGTGTCCCCTTAAGTATTACTGCAAGACAGAATGACACTGCAGGTGTACGTGAAAGGTGGCAGTCAGTGACACAGGCGTAACGGGTAGCTCTGTTTCACTGAACTTAACAGCCAAGAATTACTACTTTGTGCAGAGAGGAATGAATATTTTCTGAAGTAACAACAGTTACAATAACCTTTCATGTGACTGCTTTCACCAAAAATAAAGACTTGCTGCAAACTGAAGTGAAAATATCATTTAATGGAGAAACAGACATAAAATTGTGAAGCCACACCTCTGTCCAGGGAGCTAGCATTTGTAATGACTTGTGAATGAAATACATGCTCAGCGTATATATGACTCCAACTGTTACTAGCTGGAATGAGGTTAAAGTGAACCTCTCTGTTCATACTGACACGGCTGCATGTTATGAAGCTGTATTGGAACTTTAGAGTGGTGAACAGAGACAGGGTAAAGACAGCACCAGAAAGTCCCTTTCAGCCTTGATCTCACCTAGCCCAACGCTATGGGCATCCATTTGGTCTTCCAGACTCTGCACACAGAGGTGAGTGCTAACCGAAATAAGCACTTCAAACAGCAAGGGTTGCCACTGGGTGACAGCAAGAGCTGTGCCTGGAGCACAACAGAAGGATTAAAGGGAAAGAGGCAGGAGCTGTGCCTGCAAGGGAGCCTGAAAGGAATGTGCTGATGACGATTCCTTGCGTTATTTCCAATGAAGTGTGCAGGTGATGTGTTAAAGGAGGGGTGAAGGAAGTCAAAGTGATACGAAGGACACAGAGAATGGCATAAAAAGGACCTAGGCTACAAACAGTACAAAAGAAAAAAAGGATAAAGGGGAAAAAGTAAAATAAGAGACAGAGAGGAGATTTCTTCTGGCAATGAGTACATTCAGACACTCAGATTGCGTCTGTGCTTCAAACTTTCTGGATGATACGCTGAAACTGCACTGTCCTGGCAAATCCATGTTCTGACGTAACACATCATTTAATTCAGCAATTCTTTTCGGCCAGATTTACACGTAGCTAGGCTCTGTTAAAGTCTAACCACCTCCCTGTTTTTGTTTTTAATATCTGGAAGGTGTGATAAGGACCTTCCACTTAAAATAAACAAATTACAATCTTAAAATCTTACAATGAGTATTCCTTGATATCCATTGATAATTGATGCTGTTGCTTCAGTTCTACAATGGCAGAAGTGTGTTGCAGGTGATTTTGTATGCTAGGCACAGTAACAACACCCTGATGTGCCTGGAGGCATCCTCACGTGAAAAAAAAAAAAAAAAAAAAAAAAAAAAAAAAAAAAAAAAGGGAAAAAAAAAAAAAA
>VXAV01002020.1:19217-35563 GCA_013399715.1 Alectura lathami | reverse complement strand
GGGTCGAGGGGAAACCTAAACAAAAAAAAAAAAAAAAAAAAAAAAAAAGAGAATGAAAAAAAGAGGGAAGATAAGAGAAAAAAGAAGAAAATAAATAGAAAATAGGAAAAGAGAAAAAGGGAAAAAGGGAAAAAGGGAAAAAAAAAAAAAAAAAGAGGGGAAATAACAGGCAAATTGATATTGAATGAGGAAACCAGCAGTCACCAGGGAGATGCTGGCTGAATGCAATCCGTAGTGCACCAGAGGCACGTTGCTACATGTTCCTTCCAGATGCTCACTCCAGAAACTACTTACTGTCTACACAAGTGTGGTTGTTTTAATGCAGAACATTTTTGTTCTGTTTCCTTGCCCTTTTTATCTTTAATAAAAAAAATTAACCAACACTTTATAAGATGTATTTTACCGATGGTACATTCCTGCCAGACCACTTACATAGCACTAGTAAGGCTTCCAGCCTCAGGAAATCAGTGAAGACAGGGAGCTGAGGCAGTTTTGAGGATCTAAGTGCAAGACAGAGTAATCCTGTTTCATCAGCCAGCGCAATCCCTTATGTCACTGACCAGAGGCAGAACAAGCAACGCTTTAATGCTGCAACATTGTTCCTCCATCAATTCCTACTTTTCCTATAGCCAGCTGAAACTTGAGAAAACTTTCCATGTCTGATTGACCATGAACACATCACACATGAAGACTGCTGAAGCATTCTGTCTAGTAGCAGTGGCAGTCATTCTCCCAGCAAATTCACAGCTTTGCAGAAGTAACTATTTAACCTATGTTAATATTTATTCCAAATATTGAAAAGCCTGGTAACTACAGAAGGGGACACAACGCAAAGCAAGGTGATCGACACATCATGACTACATCCAGTCCACTCGCCATGACACCAAAAACACGCTCCCTCCATGTGCAAAGAAGGAGTTATATTCAGACCACCTAGCAGATGCATTTAGATGGATTTCATGCCTTCTTCCATTGACCGTATCGTGTCAGCCCAACATTCATTCCCTTTTTTCTCATATTTGCAACCCTCAAACACATGTTGAAGTCACTTTTCTTGGCAATTGGTATTAATCCAGTTGTTTGATCCTACCAAGTGAATTCTTTGAAAAAGACCCCAAAGTGTCTTTGCACAAGGGCACCCATTCATTAGCAGGGATCCAACAAGAAGCAGCTTTTACCTACTGGGCACCACGTTCACCTGCTAGCCAATCAGTTCTCAGTCTCAGTTATTCATCTTTCTTGCATGTCACAGTGCTAACATCAACCAGTACCACTGCTGACAAAAATGTTGCGCTGACTCACTTTGGCTCTAAAAGGCAACGAGTATGAATTCAGCAGTTGATAGTAGCAGTTAAAAAAAAAAAAAAAAAAAAAAGTGGTTTAAGTTGATTTAAAGTTGAAGCAACAACACATTTGTGTGGGGCAGGAAAATTCCCAAATGAAACTTGAGTTGCTTACCTTGTCATTCAAAGTTGGGTCATTCAATGAATAGAGTTTGTTTGTAATATCTTTGCCAATAAGATACTTAAAGATCTCAAACAGAAATGGCTCAGTTTCCAGGAAGTATGTCAGCCTTTCCCTGGACCAGCACAGGAACTTGCAATTATCATCTGCAATAATGGTGACCTGAGAAAAGACATGCTCAGAATTAGCCCTTCCCTTTTGCTTGCAAATAAGTGCTGGCATTTTATTGGTGTTAAAATGTATCTTAAATCCATTATAATTTTGGTGTCTCTTTGAACATGGTATTTACAAACTTAAAGCAACTAAGATGGTTATTGTCATCATACTTTTAACGGATCAGCAGGCCAGTTTGTTTTTCAGGAAGTCTGGTGGGAGCAAATGTGAGGGGGAAATATCTCAAAAGTTCCAAACCAGCAAGCCCTTGTTAGAGGAGATTTACATACAAAGCCTGTACTGATGACACTGCTCACATCCCAACAAGCCCTACACTTTGCTTGATTCTAGTTCACGTAACTGTGCCCAAGCAGGAAGAACTGGAGTAAGCCAAAGGTCTCCATGAAAGAGTTTGAAAAAGGAGATTGTAAAGATTGTCATCTCTCTCTCTTCTGTGTCCGACCTCTTGATCTCACAAGCACCACCTCCGAGCAGGCACCTGTTGGTTTAGGCACTGACAATTCTGCCGTGGATGGCTGCAGACAAGCTGGGTAGGCAGCAGCACCCACAGCACCTGGTCAGAGCTGCCCGGCTGTGCCAGCGGAGGGCAGTGGCACACAGGCGTCATGCTTTGTGGAAGGAATTCAGAAGAATGTATGAAGAAATGAAGTGGCCTGAACAATCACAAACTACCTGCACCTCCTAAAAAAAAATTTAAACCATAGAAAGCCAAAGAGAAAATGGAAAGCTGCCACATATCCTTAGGTTTTAACTTTACTGCCTGTGACAGAGGACTACAAGCTTGGGACAAACTCATCGGTGTTGCCAGCAGGTGGAGTACCTAGGACGAGGCTGGCGTCCTGCGTGGATGAGGCCGGCCAGAGCCCATCGCAGCGTGCTGCCATGGCAAAGTGGAAGCGAATCCCACATGTGAAGGACGCACATCACACCAGATGGCAGTCATTTCCCAGGCAGGCACAACCAGAGGCCTTCAGCAGACCCGGTTGTATCACTTCTGGATGGCACCACAAGGGCCGCAGCGCTGCAGGATGCCCCGCCGCCGTGCACTGAGTAGTACGTGCTGACACTACCTCCCTTTGGCACCAGGCCTGCTGTTTGCCTGGAACGTGTTACATCAGGCACTGATTTTAGATTCAGTGTTACTCGTCCTCCCTCCATGCCATGCTATCAGCAGGGACGCATCCAGCCCAGCCTCAGGCCACTCATTATTACACATGCACAGTTAAAGAACAGCAGGTGAGAGGCAGCAGAACAGTGGTTTCAGTACTATGTGAAAAAAAAAATAAATTCTCTAATAAGAGTATTTTTACCACAAGCTATAGCATAATATATTCATTAATGTATTAGGATAATTACACTGCTAAAGATACATATCCTTATTGTTCCCCTAGGAATATTTTAATTCCAAATAGTGTAATCTCTTTCAGTTCATGCTGCCTTAACAACTTTCAAAATGAGAAAAGCGTTAACACCTTTAGATAAACACCAATTTCAAATGACTGGAGCCTGCATTTTTATAGTCTTTCACTTTAGTCATGAAATTAGTAATTGAATTTTACCATAATTAATTTTCCAATTCTGTTTTCGCACTAGTGAAGAGGTTGCTCAGACCATGATTTTCTCCAGCTCCCTCTTCAATTATTTGTGCTGAATAATCTCTCAACACAAAATAAACTTACAAACAGTAAAAAGAAAGAGAGTAGCAGCAAAAGACTGCTCAGTAAACACCATCATAACACTGCAGCATTTCATTTTAAAAGTTCTTGACAATGGTCCATCGTTAAACACCGTTTTAGAAAGCCAGCAAAATCATACAAGCCAAATAGTTCAGCATTTACTAGTTTTGTTGTTGTTGTTACCCTTTTTGTTTGTTTGTTTTATGGTTTTGCCAGTTTTTGTTTGTTTGTTTGTTTGTTTTTAAGTGGTCTCTTTAGTTCATATCCAGCAACATTTAAACCACAACGTACCTGGAATTTCTCACCCCGGTTCATCTGAGTTGATCGAAATTCGGGTGAATCTATAAAGGCACAGGGGTAAATGTTATGCAGAAAATGCCCTCGATAAGAAACCTTCATTCTGGAAATAAAAACATAGGAAACATCATTTCAAAATCATGAGGTTGATTTATTTGATCTAAATTGGATACGATTATTTGGCCGTGGTAACGCAGACGGTAACAGGCTAAAGCACATATGTCTCCTGGAGTTTCAGCCAACCTGTCTTCTGAACCTCCACTGATTCCAGTTGTAAGGCTGCCAGCCAGTTCTGGCTGCCTGATGCGGTGTGCAGCCTCAAAACACTGCTGTTAGAAAGGCAAAGGGTCTGGTGGGCGCTGTTCTACAGCCAGAGCAGAATCAGGCTTCCTTTCAGTAACTAGCTTCACAGGAATGAAGCTAATGATATCAAGAGTCAAAGAAAAATGATGAAACCTGATGTCACCGTTGTCACCAACAGAGACTGGTTGAAATATCGGCCAGAACTTGGCAAGAACTTCAAGATTACTGCCTGGCCATGGGGATCACTTCACCCCTTCTCCTCTGGGTCTGCCAGGCAGGTCTGGGCAGCATACCTAACACTTTCTGTCTGCATGCACGTGTGCAAAGAACCAATTTCAACAGGCCTCGTGGTTTCTAGTCTGCTGGATGGTTACTTTCCCCCTCCGTCATGCACAGCATTTTTTAACCTTAAAATCTGGGGATGCACTGAGGAAAAGAGTTAGATATTGAAAACTAGAACAAACTTCTTGCTTGTTCGGGAAGCCACTCTCTTTGGTACAAAACGAGTATAATCCCCATTAAAATCAACATGGCTGTACACACAGGTGGAGCCACAATGCATTTGCAGGAAGAGACATCACTGTCACTTGAACATAGACACAAAATAGCACGTGGCTATATATTATGTGGCCATAAGCCATAACATGCAACAAACTAACATTCCAAACACTAACGCCAAACCCCAAAACTTCCCAACGAATTCAACCATCCCACAGCAGAGAAGACTGTTCCAAAGCTTTACAGCACTTACTTCCCCTTCAGCAGGATGCTCAGCCTGTCATCGACTGATGTTTTATCCTCTGCAGCATAAGCTTGACCTGTCTTCAAAGTCTGAATGTTGCAGAATTGCCCAGTTAATCTCTGGAACAGCTCTGGAGGCACATGCAGTGGTTCAAACATTCTCTTGTAAAGGCTGCTGAGCTCCTTCTCTATCTTGATCTAGAACGCAAGCACAGAAGACATCACTACACAGAGACAGACTGGCTAAGAAAGCATGCTGCATGCATGCTTTAGCTGCTATATCTGAGTAACATCTTTGTCTTATGTTTAGGCAAGAAAAGAACTGGTAAATGTCACATCTACCCATGCTGCCTATGTGACCAAAACCTAAGCTAAACCCAGCAAGGCTGCAATCTGGTGCTTTAGGAACAAGGGTTCCATACAAGTGGCATGGCAAATCAGACACATGGTATCTTTGGAGATTTCTTTTGCTCTAACAGTGAATAGAACTTGAGCAAAAATTACACAGAAAAAAAAAAAAAAAAAATGAGATTGCCTGCACTTCCCACACTATACCCACAACCCATTCTGGCCATCTCTCAGGCTTTCCTGGGAGCCTTTCATCCATCCCTTAGCGTCTTGGCTTGCTTGCAGTAGAAAAGCAGGACTATGAGTCCTGAAAAACAAACCTATCATATTGAAACCACATGTGATGAGGGAGGAGAAAACCAGTGCCAGCTGAACATCCCACATCCAAGAGCCCACCCAAACTCATGCAGCAGCAGTGAGGGAAAGGAAGCTGGCTGAAATCCCAAGCCTGGAGGTCTTTCCTGAATGGAGGCAGAAGGGAGTGAGACAGTGTCCCGGCCTCCCCTAAAGCAGAGGCAGCTTGAACAAACAAATTGGTAATAAGCACCTGATCGTGAGAAGATAACACATCCATAGAACAGAAAAAAGGAAAAGCAACAAAGAAAAACGGCAGAAAAAGAAGAAAACAAGTCACCACTTCACGCCACCTTGTGCAGACAACTTTTGAACCCTGCCAAGGGCGGAGATTGCACCACCTATCTGGGCAACCTGTGCCAGTGCTCCGTCACCTGCACAGTAAAAAGTGGTTCCTGACGTTTAGATGTTGCCTCCTGTGTTCCAGTATGTGCCCACTGCCTCTTGTCCAGGCACTGGGCACCACCAAAAAGAGCCTGGCTCCATCCTCTGTGCACCCTTCCCTCAGATATTTATAGACATTGATGAGATCCCCCTGAGCCTCCTCTTCTCCAGGCTGAGCAGCCCCAGCTCTCTGAGCCTCCCCTCACAGGAGAGGTGCTCCAGTCCCACCATCATCATCATGGCCCTGTGTTGGACACTTTCCACTCCGACTATGCCTCCTGTGTTGGGGATTGCCCTGAACTGTTTGATTTCAATGGATGTTCCACACACATATGAAATCAGGCAATTTGTTTTCCCCACAGGGTCTCCAGGAACCCCTTCACCTTTAACAAACATACCAGTTTAATTTGTACCTCTGTCTATCCATCACCACTGCAACCCAAGGAGAGATGAATTCCTCTCTCAGTAGAACTTACGAGTAGCTCCCAAGACGCCTGAACCCGAAACAACACATACAGATATGAGGAGAGGAGTTGGCCCTGGAGTGCTAATGCACTTCCTTAGCTAGTACCTAATTCCGATTTCATGACCGTCCTCTAATGGTTAATACTTGTGAGAGAAAGCAGGCGTAACTACTTTCCTAAAGACCGCTCAGGTTGAACACTGTAGATATACTTTGGACGGCCTTGCTCACAGCACACTATTCACCCTTCACACGCACAGCGGACTGCCTCTCCAGTCATGCTTGTGGGTCATATTCCAAATGAGCCATATGGGGAGGTGTGATGTTTTGTTCAGCAGTGGCTGAAATATTCTGGGATCCTGCCAAAGCGCGAGTCAGAGCTCTGCAGAGACACTGATTAGAATCCTTCAGCTTCTACTCAGACTAAAGAAGCCAAATCTGTAAAGCTCCAAGGAATCAAAACCACAGAGATAATCTGCTTGTGAGAAAAGAAACTCACTGCTATTTTGCATGCTCCATTTAATAAAATAAATATTTAACAACAGAAAATATTAATTATTCATTTTGTAATATCACTAACTTGTAATTACTCTTCCACTCTTTTCTTTCCTTAAAAGTGTAATTTGTGAGGATGACTAAATAAAATTGATTTTGAGATGGGCAATAAAATAGATGCAGAAAGAAAAACTCATTCAAAAATCAGTTCCTAAGAATTTCTTTTATTTTTCTCTCTAGCTTTCTGTAGAAAAACACTTTTAAAAAGCAGCCTTAAAGTTCATAGTAAATAGAATGTGTCAGACAGTTGAAGAGATGTGTGACTACCAGCCATCATTTCTCCAAGTAATCATGCTGTTCTCAGCCTGTAACAAAGTGATTCATATATTGTTCGGGATACTATCCAGTCTCCATGTAATTTCCACTATTGTTTAAATTCACATGACTAAGAATTCAGAATTCAGTTTTCAGGGGTGCTGAGGACCCACAGTTCCCAGACCACAGAAAACTTCTGAAAACCAGACTACAGACCCCAGTTCTCCATGGTGGTACAGTTTAGCTCACCACGAAGCGATTTGTCTTCTTCCTCATCTTCCTGCTAGAAAGCAGCAGTGGAATCCATCTCACCTAACTATGACTATACAAAGGCAGGCCAGTAGCCAGCAAGGGCTGTGCAGCCTTGCTCTCTAGCCAGTGGAGAGGGGTGGCAGTACCACACCTTCAACGGCTGATGGGTGGGGGGGTTGAATTGTACTGGGCAGCTAGCTTAAGCTAGATGTGCATCTTGGAGACAAGGTGACTCCAGCTCCTCATTCCTCTTTCATAAGGTAAACCTAGTGTCTCAGAAGTAGAAACCACAAATAATTATTTGTCCTCTTTGAAAGTGCTCTTAGTTGCCAGACTCAAGTATTCCATGCTTGCTCTCAGAAGCCCCTCACGTCTGGAAGCAATCACAACCTGAACTATGCAGTATTTCCGTATCAGTATGTGAGACAGACTGCCTACGTAGAGCACTTCCCAGTTAAAAGTACTTGATTCTCCTACATTTTAACATTTTTGTTTCCTGAATATTTCCGTCTGTAGAAAGCAGTTCAGTATTGAATAAGATTGAAGGAAAGAGAGATTTAGTAAAGGCATTGGTGGTGGTGGTTTCAAGATTTTAATTCGTTCTCTGTCCAAGACTATAGAGAACGTCAAGCAGCAATCGTTCATTCTTAAAGGCAACAGAAGTGACTTTTGTTTTAAGAGGGCTCTTCCAGTAGTAATTCCAGTCTCAGCAGAAGGAGAGCCTACGCAGGCTTCACACAGAAGACTGTTCCGGCAAGCTCCCTACTTCCGTGCCCTAGATCTGGTCAAGACCAGATCAATCTCAACTGAGTGCTGTAAGCTTCATCACTACAAAAGGTATTTTGGAAGACCAGTGTGCACATCTGCAAAGGTCAGGGTTAAATGACTACCTGTCCAAACAACAAAGAGTACACAAAATTCCACCACGACACTTTTCTTGTTCGTGGAACTGGTAGAAGACCACTTTTGGATGACAGTGCGATGTGCAGAGTTAGCCTGTACATGCAAGAAACTATTTTAAGTAGCTTAAATAGCTGATTTCAACTGCTTACTAACTGTCACTCATTCACACAACTGCACAAACTCTCTGTCCAAGATGGAATTTAGCCTCTAGTTTCTTTTTGAAGGCTGTTATTGCCTAAGTCTGCAAGTACCTGTGGACTACCATTGTTCTCAGCTGTTTTTAGCTGTACTGGTAAATATTTCAGCCTTTCTATCACCTCTCACTTTTATGTCACCTCCTTTAGTTCTTCTTCCATTGGCAACTTGCTCTGGCTCTCCTTAATTGCACTCAGAATAAAACCTCTTTCCTGCTTCATTCACACACCACCCCAGAACAGTGTGTTTTCCTCTCAAGATGCTTGTTCATTCTCCAACAACTTCTCATTTAGAATTTCGTAAAGAGTTGGATGGGTGTGAACCTGAGGAACGTTACCTATGTACTAAGAACATTCCACAACTCCGTTTTAGAATTAGTTTTACACCTGCGTTTTCCAATAAATTTGACTTTGTCAGCTAGCTTCTACCCCACCTGACAAAGGACTAGAGGCCTCAAGACAATATTAAAAGGCTAAATTGGTGGTTGAGTACAGCCATTACTGAACGAGCTAACTTGGTGGCTTCACTGAGGGAAAAGAATGTGATATGAGCTCACCCTGTAACGAACAGCAGAATGCCTTCATGGGATATCTGACTCCAGACACAAACATGCACAGCCTGCCTTCACTGACACTACGTCACCCTAGCTGCTACTTTACGTGGTGCGCTGGACAGCGCGGTGATGGCTGAGGAGCAGAAATATGGCGCAGTTTCACCACGCTGCTCTTTCTTGATGATGACACAAACAGAATGGAAAGGCTTCTACAATGCTAGCATTAGCGGCACAAGCAAAAGAGGAACTTGCTCTTTATTTGGGAATATTATTATCTGAGAGAGAGAAATTTAAATGACCAGAAATATTTACCATGCATCCGTAAACATCTAACAGTACATCAGTCCAGCTAGTTTTAAGCCATCTTCTAGACAAGCCAGAGGTCAAGCTTTATGCTGCCTTGTCAGGAAAGGAGGAGGCTGCCCATTTCCTAGCTGCTTTCTTTCACAGGCTGCTCTGATTTGGTGAAGATGTTATTTCCAGCTAGTTTTTTACACCAGCTGTTGCACACTTCTGGACAGTGTCTGATTTTAGGCAAAAGAAGGGTTATTCTGCTCAAAACCTGATAATCTGACACCATATATTCCTGTACCCTCCATAGAATCATAGAATGGCTTGGGTTGGAAGGGACCTCAAATCAAATCCATCTGCCTTAGATTTTGCAGACCACAGAATGTAACGTTAACATTTTGAACACTTAGCACTTCATTAATATTTGACTGGTATGTAATAGCAAATATTCTATTAAAGACTATCTAGTTTTGACATGCATACACCAACAGAAGGTTGGGTTGCTAATCACTTTGCAGAGACAGAATACAACTCAGGATGAATAATAAAAACAGCATAAATTAATTTTTTATTGGATATACACTTAGCCGAAAGCAGGGCAAAGAATCCTATATTTTTTTGTATGCATTTCAAATACATTCCTAGGGTACATTTGAAGACAGGTATCCCAATGCATCCTTTTGGATGCAAAGGGAGTTGCAAAAGTCCCAGACATGATCCTCAAAACTCAATGAATACAATAAACAGGCCACAAGAAAGGATCTTCTTGCTCTTCCCTTATCTTACTCAATTTTGCTGCTTATCTCCGAGTCCCACAGATGTTCAAAAAAGATAGCAACATCTCATTTACCTTTAATTTGAATTTGAAAGGTATGTGGCAGTACAAAACATAAGGGCTAAAGCACTTGTGAGCAAAGCACCGAGTGTGAAGGTCATTCATAAACATTGAAGCAAAAGTGTATGTGGGCACTTGTAATTTATCAATCTCCTATCCCACCACTGCACTGAGGCTGTTTAAGACTTAGAAGTCAGATAGGAAAGTTTTATCCCTCCCAAATTCCTGACTTTAAACAATTACTGTCCTAGAATGCTCAGTTTTAAGTATCTTAGTAGGAACTCATTTCAGGATATCCATATGCACATACTTTTATGGGTGGAAGGGTGGAAATGACAAAAGACAGAAACACACACACAACCCAAACTACCTGTGGCCTCTCTACAAAGAGATTTTGTAACCCCTTCCTTACCAAAACAAAATAACAGACAAAACCAGCCAATAGTAACTTCTGAAGTCAAATCACTTTTCAAGAATTTGGATTTCAGAAAAATAATTATGAACTGAATTGGGCTGAGCTAAAAGCTTACTAATGGTCTGGATTCTGGCTGACTTAGTTCAGAGTAACTCCTGTGGAATTCCCTGATAGATTTGTCCAGCAAATCTGGTCAAAACTTTCTTTTTCTCGCATCTTACTAGACTGCTCGTGCAATTTAGCTGTGGTACGTACCGGTCTTCTCTTATACACTAGGTATATGAAATGTAACAGGTTGACAACCAAAAACACAGAATTCCAGATCATAATGTCCAAGGCACAACGGTAGAGCGTAGCCCAAATGATGAACAGCGCACATCCTGTAAAAATTTAAAAAAAAAAAAAAAAAAAAAAGGAAGTTAACTTTCACTGACCAACTAACACATTATCTCATAAAGCCATCAGGAGTTTGTCCACTGGGTGCAACGACACTCAAAAGCAACACAATCTACAAGCTTTCCTACAGTTAGGCTCTGTGGATCAGAGCATGCAATGGTAGCAAGAGTTAGTGACTGCAATGCCACCAGCAGGCACTGGGAGCAGGCTGACAGCCGACGGCAGTCCTGCTGCACAGGGCTACAACACCGGAGCAACAAGAACTCAGGGCAGGACTGGGGACAGCAGAAGGGTGCAGCTCCTGATGGTCTCTTACTAAAATCACGTAGAAACAGAAGCTCGCAAATCTTGATTACTAATGGATTAATCAGACAAACAACAGTCTAGAAATGAATGTTCCTTGTCCGTATCAGAGACACTCACGTGTAACGAGTGAGCAGTAGGTGCACATAAATCTCTTGAAGTCATACACAGATATTTTGACAATTTTGAGGAGCACTGCATCTTGACAGAGTCACAGCAGGAACCAGAATTCTCTGGTGTGACATCAAAGAGAAAATTTCAAATGCTTACTCTTTTTCACTTCACTTTGAGTAATGACAATTGCTTTACAAGAAAAGGCATGCTTAATGACCAGGGACGCTATTATTAGCCTACAAAGACAGTACTTAGCAGATGACAGGTTATGCATCAGTGAGTCCCTCCCAGATAAATGTGAACACACTGGCCAAATTCAGCCGTGTCCAACAGAGGTGGCTGTAAGGTAACAGATACATTTTCCCTTAATATTCATGCAGAGAAGACAAGGAAAGGGACCCAATTAATGTCCTTTCCTCTTCTCTCCCTGAAGGTAATGCTGAATATGAACTCAATACTCTGGGTGACTGGCCAGGCAGCACTTACACATGCATCAGAAAAACCAACACGGGATGGCTGTCCATCAGCTGCTAAATTAGATCGGGAGGAAATGAGGACACTGGGCCTGGCGGTACTGAAGAGGAGTGGCATTGTGTAGCAGCACAGAGGTAGCACAGGACACAGATCCATGGGGATGAGACCTTCTGCTGCCCGCAGAGTAAATTTGCTTCCAGCTGCCACCTCAGCTGGACAACTTCTGACTCTGTATTTGCTCAAAATGCAGGAAGACCTACAGTCCAAAGGGACAAGCTCAGCATGTGCTGAAGCCCCACTGTGTTTAAAATGAGAGCAACACAGGCAAAAGGTCATGCGATGCTGAGACCCCTGGTCATTAGTGCAGTCTATTTTGATAAATTACCATATAATAGCTGTAAAAAAAGAAATGGCAAGATGACTGTAAGTTCAACCATAGAGGTCTTATCATAAAACTAATCCACCATATTACACAAATAAGCATTCTGCCTCAAAAATACTTAAGCAGGCCCCGTGTCATGACACACCTGGGGTTATCTCTGTTGTACTGTAATGCCTCTCTCCTCCTCCTCCTCTGACCACAAAGACCTTGCTCCACATCAAGTAGAAGGGATTCAAAATAATTGTGGAACTGCCAGAATGTCAGCAGTGAAACTGTGCTTGTTTAGTTTCAAGCATGCCAAACTCAATTCTTCCTCTGAAGTCAAATTTTGGTATCGTAAGTAGACTCCAGTGGTGGAGGAAGGAGGACTTGCTTCAAGAGAACTGACTTCATCCTGTATTGACAGCTCACATTTCTAAATTGGTAATGAAAATATTGCTAGTGCAATAACAGCAAATGCCACATGTTTGAACTCACATTTAAAGAACATGTGGGCCTACAACAGGCTCTTCAAGGAAAGCCTTACCTGTTACTGCTTCACTACGCCAGTGTCCCAGCCAACACACAGTCCCAGTATTTACTTGATACCTGAAATTAAAGTCTTAACGATCCAAGGACTTGACTACAATTTGGAATTCACTTAATTTTCAGCAATCGGAAAAGTTTAAAGGAAATGGAATCCACTTGTTTGTAAGTCAATATCTACATAGTTTCGAAGTTGCAAGTTGCACCTCTGGGTAATTTTAGGATAGATAAATAACCTTTCTAGGAAACATCTGTCTGGGTCAGAATGGAGCCCCACTTACACCAAAAGTGCCTTCAGCAGAGCACAGTGACCGTGGGTACATGCTGGAATTTCACCATGACCTGAAGAGACCTGGAGATGCCCCCATAATGTTCCCTACTTCTGCCACTGGCAGGCTGCAAAGCTCTCCAGAGCAAGTCGCCTACCTATGGTGAGCAGACCTCGCAGAAAAATCATGTGAAGGTTCAGAGTCGTTGGAATAACCAGGCCAACTGCGAAACAAATGTTTGCCACGTGGAACACAAGGTGATGGATCTCCTTCCAGTTCTCACATGCAGTCTCGTTGAAAGGCACGAGGGTGGCATTTTTCAAGTCTGGAATAAAACCTAGCGGAGTAACAGTGAGTGGGCTAACGGCTGTAGTGTTCATCTTGAAGACTCCTGCAGAGAGAGAAGAAGAAAAAGAACAAAGACCATGTGTTAAACCGAAATATATTAGACACACACATGGATTTTAGGTTATTTTCTCTCTTCTCAGGTATATTTTGCATTACCATTCATGGTAAAATGCTTTTAAAGGGCAAGCTAAATCTACATAGTTCAGTAACGGTTTACTCTCTTTCATCTAGGAAAGAATAGTTTGAATAGAAGAATAGCTTGAAGAATAGTATTTTTCAAGTTTTGGAAAGTATGCACACAAACAACCTTGTCTGAACACTGGCTACTGTAACTCACACTGCTCAGTGAAACCTCCAGAGTATTTCTCCTAGTCCTGCACAAATAAGAACAACACTTCTGGTCTCCCACTTACTGAATGGGCCCATGACCTTGAACAAAGTACACAGAACTGAAGGAAAGAAATGGCTTCTGTAGTGCAAAGCTCCTCTAGGACACACAGAGCTGTTCTTCTAAATAAGGACTGGAAGGTCCTAAAGGAGGAACAAAGCTGTTTGGTTGGATAAAAAAAGCCAACACACCACACAAAGTGAAAAACAATGCCTCAACGCCTGGCTTTCCTGCAGGATCATCTGAGGTCTCCAAAGCAACATATTTTGCATTCATTAACCAGAGCAAGCAAAAAGAAAAACCAACAACCCAACAACTTACTTTTGAGAACTGCAAACTGGTATTACAGCTTCTCCTCCCATCAATGAGACTCTACCAAACCAGAAGGGGAGACACGCAGGCTGCTGCGTTATGACAAAGTCTTTCAGGGAAACCACTTGGTCTGCCTAGCATGAGCAGCCTTGAGAAACTTCGGGCTGCTTGTGGAAGCATTCCCCCCCAGTCCACTCGCGTATAAGACTTAAGCAAGCTATGCAATGTCTGAAATGACACAGTCTTTTCAGCCCCGTTTTAAAGCAGTGGGAAGGAAGAAATCAGGGAGGAAAACTCAGCCCTCTCCCAGATCTTCTTGCTCTCAGATGCGCAGAGCTTGCCACAGATAAGGCATGCTACAGAACATGCAGCGACATTTGGCAGGATCAGACACAGCAAGGACACAGTGTACGTAGTCCCTGCACTGAAATGGCTTTCAAAGGAAAAAAAAAAAAATCTAATTTTTACCAAAAACCATAGTTCTCTTATTTCTGTTCTTAACAGCTCACTTTCCTCCCTTGACTCCTGCATCAGCCATTCACAAAGGAATCACCAAGCTTTACTGAACTGCTACCAACCATCAGGCTGCCCATCCAAATTCACATGCTCACAACCAGAAGGTAATCTCTGCCTCTGGGTCACCGGGTACTGCTTATCTCACGCACACAGAACCATCAAATCACAGCGTGGCTTGGGCGGGAAGGAACCCTAAAGCCCACCCAGCCCCAACCCCTGCCATAGGCTGCAAACAGCATGAAGTCCCCACGCTGGAGCAGCGGGATCGCCGCATCTTCTGCGGAAAGTCAGTGCCCAGAACCGCGATCAGGGAGCCAGGCTGAGGCCAAGCAAAAGGCAGGCAGGCACGGCTGCAGGCTCGGCCCTAACGTCTTACCCGCAGGTAACAAACACCAAATATCCAACAGAAGAACTCAGTAATTTTTAGATCTAATGCTTTAGCCTTAGCCTCTACTGCTGTCATGCCATATTGAAGTGTTGGCTAAAAATCTGCTGATCCACGGATGAGCCTCAGAGCACCAACATTTAATTTGGGAAGTGCAGAATCAGAAACTCTGACGTAGGGGTAATTCTGCTAAGAGTTAGTGAAGTGCAAGGCTTTGGAGAGTGACTTGTTAATATCAAAGATAAAACATAAACAACAGTCAAATCCTTTTGGAAAGGTAGGGGAAGTAGCAGCAACTGAAATATAAACTTTATAGCACAATTATTTTTATAATTAAAAGAATATTCTTAAATAAACAGTAATTTTTCTTAAAGATTTAGGTTTACTAAAGCGAGAGTTTGGAAATCCAGCTGACTGAAGACTCACACCAGCTGTCTGTCCAGAAAAAAAAAAAAAAAAAAAAAAATTGAAAACACTTGGTGTCACTGCAATATTAAATCTATCAGAAATTAATATAGTTAACAAGAAAGGCTGCTACATTTTTCTTGAGTGCATGAGGCTGATAGAGAGCTAAGGTAATGCATCATGCCTTTAGGTCTGAATATCCAGATCCTCAGAACATTAAACGAACACCTGGGGTGAGTTTGTGCTAGGATTTTCCTGTGCTCCTTTATACAAGGACAAACTTTTGAAAGCCTTTCCCAGAAGTATTTAGTGCCCATAACTTCAGGTGCCTTCAAAACAAAGGGATTTGATGGATACCTGCACAACACTCGCCAAGCACGGAGGCAACAGAAGTTCTAAGCAGGACACTGCACCATGCGACCAGGTTTGCCGAGCTGATATGGGACAGCGTAGAGCACCCAGCTCTCACCAGCCACCTCCTAGGGCACACTCGTGTCCCGCAGCCTGACCGTTCAGCTTTATTCAGGTCAGCTTCTCAGGGCTTTGCGTACCTTTGCACAAGTTTGCATCACCGTAGGCTCATTTCCACAGGTGGATGCTGTGCGTCTAAGGAAAAAGTCAAGCTCGATGATTTTTTTACCATACTTGCAGCACTTTAGCTATTTTTCTATGGTCTTGTAGCACAAAAGCTGCACAGAGAACCTAGACAACCAATAACACGTCTTCGCCTCCATGAACTGAAGACAAATTATTCTGCTAGCGTAATTAAGTCAATTACAGTTTAAGTCACTGTTTTCTTTTTTATTACAAAGTAGGAGTGAATGGGAAAGTGGGATAAGAAACGATGCCTATCAATCTGCTCCTGGAGGCGAGTTCGCTCCTATTAAACACGTCAGAAACCACACAAATTCGCTGCTCCCCACCTTATTCTCGCCAAATGCCACCCTGTTCTCATTCCGCGTCGTTAACCAAAGCACCCGCCCTGTGACAGGCACTCTCACGTAGGCTGGGGACAGCTACGCAGGCTCACGATGCACCGCCGCCACCGCCCCACCGCGGCGCCGGGAGCCG
>VXAV01002020.1:0-18648 GCA_013399715.1 Alectura lathami | reverse complement strand
CAGGGGGCAAAGCGGGGCTGGAGGGGAGCCCCGAGGGGAGCGGAGGCGGAGGGACCGCGCGGGCCGGCGGTGCTGGGGGAGCGGCGCTGAGCGGGGCTGCGGCGTCTGACAGCCGTAGGGGGAAGGCGCAGGGGCGCCTCGGATCGCTGTGGGGCAAGCCCTGAGCTTCAGCAGCGCGCCTGGCTTTTGGGTGGTTAAAATTAGAAGCGCTGAGTTCTCCCCTAAAGAAGCGGCAAGCGGCGTTTCCCCTACATGGCGAGCCGAGGAGGCACAACGGCCTTCGTAAAACCACGCCTTGAGTGGGCACCTGCCGGGGGCTGCTTCGTCACCCGCGGTGTTGAAGAAGTGTCCCCCGCTTGGCCGCTCAGCTCTGCAGCAGGCCGCAGACGCCAGGTGTGCAGGCGGGGTGCTCAGGGAGCCCTGCGTGCTCCCACACATCGCTTCCAGGCTGCTGGTGTGCTCCGTCCCTCAACGGGAGACTCAGACACAGCCTGTGAGCAGGTGTTAAGACCTGATTTCCCAAAATACAAAGTGAATTTATTACGAAGGACTTCATCTGGCGCCGTGCTTCCTCTGACTGGCTGCTCTTAGGGGTGTATTCGCTGTTCCCAGAGATGTGCGGAGTAGCTGGAAGAAAGGCAGAAGAGCAGCTCGGGGGAGCATGGCCACAGGGGCAGTCACAAGAGATAGCATCTATCGTGTGCGAGGCAGATGATGCTCAGCTATGCCTGCTGGAACACAGCCCGGGAGCTTCCAAAAGTAGCACAAAGCAGCCTGTCAGCGAGCTCCCATACAAACCCAGAGCGACGCGTGGGCATTTTCCAGCGTGTTGTTGAGTGACACGCACTGGATGGGCACAGTCTGCTGCGCTGGTCGTGTCTTTATGGAGTCTTTGTGCTTCTCTATAAAGGTCTTTGTGGGGAGCCTCGGTGATGGACAGCTATATCCATGTAGTGGATCACCATACAGATACCTGTATCATTATATAGATAATGTAGGTAACATTCTTTGAGTAGAATGAATTCCTCTAAGCTTTTTCTCTTAAACCATGGTCGAAGAATGCACTGGTTTAATTAAATCTCTTCAACGTCCTGCTGTTAAACCACTGGGAAGACTTGAAGAGTTGGTTTAACCTCCTGTCGATGTCAATAAAGCACAGCTTCACTGACGTCTGCAAATACAAACTAACCTGACAGAGGCCAGGCATGAAAACTATTTGCTCTACATTTATTTATTAAGGGGCTGACTTCACACCACCAGATCAATTTTCAGAGATCGGTGCTGAACTGATGCGTTTTGTTCGTAGAGCACTGGCATTACAGCTGCTCATTGATGCGAACTTTCCCTCCTTTGTGTTCCTCTCTTCTGCTATCTAAGCCTTGATAGCCTGTGTATTTTCTCCAATTATTTAGCTATTTTCCACAGTAACGGCCCACAGCAGAAAATGCCACAGAGGGTGCAGGTCGCCCTGTTTTGTCCCTTATCTCCGCTGCTGTGCTTTGTGATCTGCGGCAGTACAACCTGGCCTCTTGCTGCTTGGCTCCGTTCAGCGCAGCAGGGCAGGGAGAGGCTGTGCTAAGCAGGCAGTCAAGCAACTCCCTGTCAGATTGCATGTGCTGCCTCTTCCCAGTGAGCGCCACCGATTCCACGGCCTTTTTTAGGCAAAGTTTTCGCTAAAGAGAGCAAGTGCTTTGTATACCTAGCCGCTGCAGCCCTGGGTCCCAGATGTGCCAGGCTGACGCGGCTATTTTGAGACAATGGCAGAATCTATGAAACGTTTCCATTTATAGCTTCAGGAAGTGGCCTCAGCATCTGCAAGCTGAAAGATGCCTGCTCTAAGCTAGCTTTTTAAATCACAGCATCACGGCATGGGGGGTTAGAACTAGGTGATCTTTAAGGTGCCTTCCAACCCAAACCATTATGTGATTCTGCAATTCTATGGCTGCAGCTGGCAGGGCCCTCTGGGCCCATCTGGCCCAGCCCCTGCTCCAGCAGGGACACCCAGAGCAGGGGGCCCAGGCCCACGGCCAGGCGGCTTCTGGAGATCGCCAAGGAGGAGCCCCCACAGCCTATGGGCAGCCTGTGCCAGTGCCCCGTCACCCGCACAGCACAGCGGTGCTCCTGGTGTTCAGAGGGAACTGTCTTCTGAATCAAGCTTCTGGAGTACCTGAGTTTTAGCAGATGCACAGGGTCGTAGGTGTTTATCTGAAGGGTGCACAGTCACAAGATACAAAGGCAAAGTGAAACTGTTTGCCCGTGAAGTTACCCAGACCACGGACAGTAAACAATTTATTCAGTCACGTTTGGCAGTTATCCCTGTTCCTCAGTTACATGTGATGCTGGCAATGTAGTTTGTACGTTCGCTATTTGGCATTGCTCAGGGAATGATTTCTGCAAATACACGTACACGCCTGTGAGCTGCTCACAAGTGCGTTTTCTGCGCCTGTTGCTTGCAGAGCCTGCTGTGCTGGCTGTGGCATTGGCTGCCTAAATCACATGATAACCAAAAAAAAAATAGAAGGAGAGTGGCTGTAAAAACTGTGGCATGTCACAAGGCCGGGTCACCATGCACCTGTCACCACTGTGGCAGCCTGCTAAGGGCAGCGGGGCAGTGCAGGGAGCCCATCCCGAGGCGGTCTGCTTGTTTCTGGAGATACAACATTTCTGCAAGTGTTGCGAGGGTCCAGCTGCAGGCATACTTTTTGGTGTTGGTCCAACTGCAGTTAATACGTTTTGTTGCGATAGCAGTCTTTTTTAGCCGTGCATTTAAATACTTGCCAGTGGCTGTTCTTGAGAAATGAATTTCCAGGACTTTGCAAATTTGCATAATAAAAAAACTATAGTTTTTCTGGTTTTATTTAATTTTTATTTTTGGTAAGTATTTACAATTTTATTTCAAGATGAAAAAAAGAACCCAATGAGAAAAGTTAAACACATCCAGAAGGACAGACAGAACTCTGAAAAAAAGACTTGAAAAGTGAAGTACTCATGGCAGGAGGAAGAAGAGGAAGTGGGGGGAGGCAGGAGATGAGTCTACAGCTTCATTTAAATGAGTGGCAGGGAAGGCATGTGGGGTTTGAGAGTGAAAGTACTCCATGCTCTGTGGGGGAAGAAAAGGTAAATGGATTAGCTCAGAAGAACGGAGAATGGACATGAGGTAGCTTTTTTAAAGTTGATTCTCTTTGCAAAACAAAACCCACACAGAGAGGAAAGCAAGGGTGGAAACAAAATCAATAATCCAGCGAGGAAAAAGATCACTCATACTTGGGAAGAAAGTCAGCTAAAAGAAATGCTAGGAGTGAAATGTCAAAAGCAAAAAGCAAACCCGGGTTGCACAAGTTCAGTCCAAATGCACAGAACGGGTCGCTGTAGCCCACGCATCAAGCAGGAATTTTTGATGCACTTGCTCAGAGCAATCCTAAGTAAGGAGACAGGAACCACCCTATTTCTCGACCGTGTTAGCTACTTCCTCTGCCACGCTGCACAGTCAGCATTGAACAGCTGTCGAGGAGGGTCTGGCCCGCATTTGCTGAGCTCCTCAGCTGCACTGCTTCTGTCCAGGAGCTGGACATCAGTGGTGCTTCCCATAAATGACTGCAGCAATGCGTGCCCAGCCTGTGCCACCTCCACAGCTGCCTGCTGCTCTCTGAGTAATCTTCTAGAGTAAAGGCATACCCAGGGTTAAATTAAATCCTCAGCTTTCAGTGAATAAATAAGACCAGTCTTCTGAGTAATATTTATTATATTTCCTTGTTTGGTAAAGAAAAAGCAACAAAGAAACCCCTATTGTACAGGGTTGAAAGCAGGGATACAGACTGCCACAGACAAACAGATATAGGTATGATTATTGCTCTTGCATGTAATATTGGCTGAAGTACACATCCCGCTGTACGAAGCAGTTTAGCAGAACTAAAATGGCAATGACGATGGTAAAGAGAAGAGTAGGAACATTTTGTAAAACAAAAAGGCTGTATAAAAATGTCTTATGTTGCAGATCCAATTTCAGAACATCATTTCTGCTAAGAACTGCTCATTGATTCTTTGAAATGTATATATATAAGCATGAATATACCTAAACATATGTACTGAAAGGCCACTGTGTGTTCTGAAAAGCCCTAACCAAACAAGACAGTGGAAACCCAGTGAAAATCAGAGCATGGGGCTGCGTGGCTGGTTTGTAACAAGTGCTCCCATTCACTTCACTCGGGAGAGCTGCTTAAAAAGCTGACTGAGAGAGCCCTACCTTCCTCTGAACGAGAGCAGGACAGTTTTGCCTCATATTCAAAATAAGTGTTCAAACTATTTTTCTAAGCTAAATCTTGTAGTAAAATAGAGTATCTGCTACAGCTGGATTCACTGAAAATGTTACGTGTTTTAACATGAAGAAGTTAAATGAACCAAGCACAGTACAGATTTCCAGCCCAACAGCTATTTTATACTGACTGCTGATGCCCCTACTTGTGTATCCTGGCAGATGTGAGCTGGATCACCTCACTTTTTTTAGAGGATAGTCGTTTTGCGTTTACCACAGCATATGAGAACACACACGGGGAGGTATGGGGATACCTAAAGGGCTTTAAACCTATCCCATATGCTACCTGCCAGCATCCTGCCCACGGAGCCATGTCCTGCTGGACACAACAGTCCAAACCCAGCACTAGGTATCTGGGTTTTCCTGTGTGTGTTCACTAAATCCTACAAAGCCCCGTCACTGAAGGCAGGCACCCAGACGTGTCCTTCCACAGCACGCACCTGCAGGAAGATGGAGGATGTGATGGTGCTGCCTGCTTCCATGCAGCTGTGCCCTTGGCACTTGGAGCACTTAGCCATGAAATGGGATTTCTGGCTCCAGCGTCTTGCTCAGCCTAAGGGACGAAACGCCTACCACATCCCCCAGGCTTTAGGCAAGTTTGGTGAGTTACTGTGGGATACAATGAAAAGTAAAAAGAGTCACAGCTACAATAGCTATTTGCCACCACTATTTTATTGCGGTTGTTTATTCATAATGACATCAGTGTCTGCGTTCTCAATCCCTAACACATTTATCTGCAAAAACCCCAACTGATGTGGGGAAGTAGTGCTGTCCCCACAATACACCAAAGATCCCATAAACTGGGAGCTGTGGTGGAAGGGACAGTGAGTGTCTGGGACTCCACAGCAGAATGGCTGCTATAAAATCCTTCTGCTCCCCCAAGATCTTGGGAACATCCCACCTTCTCCCTGGTCAATGACCATGTCTAACAACACTAGTGGCTTGTGGAATGATGACTTGGGTCAAGCCCCTCTGTGCAGAACCACCTGCAAAGTTTCTCTGCAAGAGCTTTGCCACTGCTGGCATGGACGTGACCCTGAGCCCCGCACACCCGTCCCCATGCTCTGCTCCTTGCGTTTCCAGCTGGTCCCTGGGCCGGCGGGAGCGGCCAGTGCTCGTAGGACTGCTCCTGGTGCCGCGCTTCTGCATACCGGCACGTACGGAACTGCACCCACACACCTTGATACACCAGAAGGCATTTCCACAGCGAGCTCAGTTAGCTCTTGACTCGCACAGGACGCGGGATGCAGACTGTAAACGGCAAACTATGAAGTGAGCTAGCAAATGGCTCTTCAGCACCTCTGCATGTTTTGATTTGTGGTATTAATAATCTGGATTATTAAGAACTATTTGCTGGCTCACTTTGTTATTTTAACACAACGTGCTCAAGCCCATAACCCAGGCTTGGCGCTGCTCAGCCACCTTTCTCATTTTTAGACAATTCCTCCCGACAACTTCAAAAAAACTGCAGACCCACAAAAATCTGCCAGAAAGAAAAGTTAATACGATTTGGGCAAACAGAAAAAAAATGGGTGCGTTCTCTTGGGAAACCCGATCCTATTATATATTTATGTGTTTTAGTGCAAGCACAGCAGGTATTTTCAAGAGAGGTAAGAAATCAGTTTAATAAGGTATTTGTTTTTTTGCACTGTAAAAAAATTCTGTAATGCAGTGAACACTTTGGGGCAGACAAATGCGCACTCTATTATTAGAGAAATAGGAAGAAAAATATTCAATCTGGTAATGTGAATTCAGCAAAAAGATGTTCATTTCTATTTCTTTTCTTCTATTCAGACAGCTTTCTTCTATCTAATTAGCTTATGGATTCATTTAGTTTTTAGCAGATGGTTTGCAAGACCTGTTTATATGAGCAGCACAACATTGTATTTTAATTTTTCATGTATATTGACTCCAAATATGTATTATATTTATCATTTACAATAATTGAATGCTGTAGAGCACTTTTTTTTTGCTGGAAATGTGTCATCAACATACTGTTTAATTACTGCCAGGGTATGCCTTTTTTGAGGTGTGAAACTACAACTTCATCCAAGCGTGCACCCAACTTCCCTTCCTTTATCCTAGCAGAGGCCATACATGTGTATGGTTTGAAGGAATTACTTGCATTACTGACTTTCCTTGGATCACTCTACCACATTTGCTGTTTCGTTGCGGGGCAACTAATTCTTGGAACGTCAGGACTGGGATGCCCTCCTCAGCCACCAGTCCAGCCTCTGTTATCATAGGCAACCACATCAAATAATCTTCTTCATTAAGCTCTTACAATCTGCCTTATTACTAGCTATAAGAGGACGAAGGGATACTTTCTCTCAGGTACTGTGCAATTTTGAGTGGAGTTGTGTGCTGGAGTAAAAGCATCCCTCGGAATCTGTTCCCTGCGCTTACACTATGGCTTGTTAAGCAAGTAGTACCCAGTGAGCTGCAGGGTCAGCCCCATGTTTATTTAGGAAGGGTGATTCCAGCACGATGTTCACAATCCAGAAAAGTCTGGAGGATGAGCAGATGCAGATGAATAAGCCAACAACCATGTGCACCAGATTCTGCCACCCTTACCTTACCTATAAAAACACACCAATGTGTACATAACCCCACAGAAGATTACACAACTGTTCAAAACTTAAACGTGAGTACAGGGAGATCAAGGTTCATGATGGTGTCCCCAGTTCACAAAGCAGCACTGAGGCAATCACCCTTTCACTTAAACCAATTACTGCAGAGCCTGATCC
The DNA here is from genome assembly GCA_013399715.1 of Alectura lathami. Classification (NCBI taxonomy): domain Eukaryota; kingdom Metazoa; phylum Chordata; class Aves; order Galliformes; family Megapodiidae; genus Alectura; species Alectura lathami. The sequence goes on along the minus strand of VXAV01002020.1, from coordinate 11,589 downwards.
CCTCCCTGCCAGCTATTCCTGAGCAGTAACAAAGGCATAACCTGGATGATGCTCAAGTCAGAGCTCCAGATGTTTACTAACCTACCAGTTATGGCTGGGTGCATGCGACATCACCAAAGATGGTATTATTTCATGGACATCAGGATGAGTACTTCTGTTCTCAGGTAAATTAGACAGATCTCCCCAAATACTGTTATGAATCACGTACCAGAGCATATTCTACAGTACACTTAGGAGCACTGTCAAGATTAAACAAACAGAGGTGGATAGGGCTTGGCGTCTCACTTGCACTCCTTTTCTGTATATATTTTATTGTAGATATGTGCCCTGAATTCTACAGCCAAAATGTTCTGCTAGTCATGCCTCAAACAAGTGCTGAAAAATTGGAAATGATTTTTAGAAGGTGACTCAAAGCCCCAGAAGCATGGTAGCAAAAGCTAAACAAGATAATTTAAGAGTATGCTCAGATATTGACTGTCATGTTATTCAACCAGAGAAAAGGGTGACAAAGAAGGCTGAAACTAAGGCTAGTCACGAGGAAGAAAAAAAAAGACATAAGCATGTAATGGAGCACCCATCACTGCAGAGCAGCTCTCCCTCTAAGCAGTCTGCTGTAGCTTTAGCAGAGCACACACGCTCGATACAGAAACGGGTGGGCATGGCTCCTTGGTCTGATTTTGAAGATGATCACGCTCGTGATCACACCAGTTTGTTACTGGCCCTATTTAAGTTAAGGCAACTTTTCTAGCAGATACATATGGGGCAAGCACCTATAATCAAGAATGCAGAGAAGAGCATTAAGCAGTGCCTTGTATTATGCCTTAGTCTAGAACACCACTTTTCTATGTTTCTAGACTATAATCTTCTTATGTTTGTGGACTGTTAATGTATAAAAGTCATGGTCCAACACATTTTATACCAAGGGAAATTTATAAATTCTTGGCATTTCATCAGAAAGAGATGTCGAGGGCTGTTCTTAAATCAACAAAAGAGTGTGAAAGTCCCCCAGCACGTGGGGTGGCCACCAGCAAGAGCCCAGTGGCTCTGCAGAGGAGAGACTGCAAGGTGCAGCGCGGGGACACGTCCACGTGAGGGGACACGCTCCTCGCCCGCTGCAGGCAGTGAGCCATGATGCAGGGTTCAGTGAGGGAGTGCCGGAGGGTAGCGCTCCGAGTCGCACCACGGGGCCACACAGCCCACTGCCCCGTCCCTGCTGCCCCGTCCCTTCACTGTCACCAAACGAGCAGTGTCCAACCAGGGCGCGCAGCCGTGCCGCCACTATCTCCTGAGCCAGCCTTCAGTGGCTGTCGGTGTATTCTGCTCTCACATTTTAACAGTTCTCTTTTGACCAAGACAAAGGCAGGGGCTGCACACAGGAACAAACACGGAATGCACAGCGAGGAAGGGTTATTCGCAGGATTTAGGGATTGTCACATTACATGCTCTGCTACTTGTGTCCAGCAGATTTCTCTGAGAAAGGGACCTAAAGCTAAAAGCAGAACGTGGACAACACTGTCCTACACTGAAGGCCATTCGAACAGGTGCTCTTTCAGACCCCTCCTAACAGCTCTGTTACACACACACCGCCCGATTACCTTCCAGGCAAGAGGCTGCAGCATTGTTTTAAGCCCTCCTCCTCAGGATTGAACTCACATACGTACCTGCACATACACAAACACACAGTGTTTGCCCTACCAAACAGTCCAGCAGTTTTTGATTTAAAATATTAAAAATGCGATCTACCTCGAGATCTATCAAGCAGCAATACATTCTCATGAAATAGTAATGCTTCATATTTTTGGGTTACTGGCATGCATCGGGCATAGCAGCAGGAAGGTGAGTTAGAAAAGACATTCAAACACTTCTCCCCAAAGGCACAGCGACCTCAAGGTTCGGAACCAGCTTTCTCCCACTGAAGCTTGAGCTGGTGCTCCCTTATTTCACTAAAACACCACAGATTTAGGGAGAAAATACATTTTAAATCAAGAATTTCATAGGCACACAGAATTGACTCTGGAAGCTAAGCAAGAATGCCTCAGCTAAAAATTCTATTTGTTGCTGCAGCGGTTTAATTAATTTATTCAAACAAATAAACACGGCTGAAAAGGATATTGTAAAACAAACTCCAATGGTCTGGCAGTTCATCGATTTACAATATTTATTGTACATGTCATGAATGGCACTTACACCTTGGAAGTCCAGGTTCTGTGGCATCGCATTCTATTAGAAACACTGCACAATCATTTCCCTAGTATGTACTTGCAGCAATTAACTGCGTTGCTTTTCCAATGCCAGCAATTACATTGATGTTTGTTTTCATGTAATGCCCTTTTAGGACAGCCTGAGAGAAAGCAATCACTCCTGGGACAGGATTTGTTGTTTTCTTTTGTTTGTTTGTTAGAAGAATGTGAGCATTTCAAAATCTTTCAGTTCTTCAAAAAGAAGAACAATACAATTAGTTGCTTCCTCTTTTTCTGCGATACTCTTCATGTTGATTGAGACAAGGTTCACATGGCATAAACTGGATGTTACAAGCAGGCTGCTGTGCTTTGAAGACAACTCACTTATTTGCCTTCACGTAGAACCGTGTATTTCATTATGGCAAGTAATTCTGAGAAAGTATAATCACAAATACTGTGGGTTGTGTTGGTTTAGTTTTTGTGTTTTTTTTTTTTTTTAAACACTACACAGAGGCCACAATTGAAATAAAACTTCAGCCTGTTATCATTTGTTTTCCTCTCAAAGTGAGAAGATCAACAGAAGAATCAACAGAAATGAGACATATTGCACAAGTCGTCAAGATGCACAAGCCAACCAGCTGGCTCTACAGGAAGAATTCAAGCTACTCCAGCTAAAGTAAGTGGCACTTCAGTCAAATTTGGCGTTACTGGGTCTCCTTCTGCTTCATCCCTCTGCTCGGCTGCCTCCTCCGACAGCCCTGGGCATGGCTGGGGAGCAGTCCCACCCCTACTGCTTCCTGGGGGTGTTGCAGTTGGGGACCCCCGGCCGCGGCCGCCCCGAGGACCTCCTCTGCAGGCGGCGTGGGGGCGGCACCGGGGGCGTCTTGGGGAGTGAAGCATGGTAGAAGTTGGGCAAGCGGATGTCATACCTAAACCCTTTCCCCACATGCACCCTGTCGTTCAGGGCGTACAGTTTTTCAGCAATGTCGCTCCCGATTAAAATTGAGAACAGGCGCGAGATGAAACGGTGCTTAGCAAACAGCAAGTACAGCTTCTTTCTCCTCCAGGCCACATACCGACAATCTGTCTCTGCTGTAAGTGTTACCTAGAGAACAGAAAATCAAAATCAGCTAATTATTATGGCTCTTTGTATCTGCTGCTGCTGCTACAGCCAGTTAATCCAGCTAGAGAGCTGTGCAAGGCTGCAAAAGGCAAGCGAGAGGGGCGACAGGGAGGGGACACCCGAGGCTGCGCCTGCTGGTAGCAGTAAGCAGGAGGAGCGCACCTGGGCTGTGCATGGCAGCCAAAGCAGGACGGACAGCCCTGCGCAGCCCTCAGCAGCTCCCGCTGGCAAGGCGGGTTTAAAAAGCTCTCTAGCAAGGCCACTTGCCCTTGTGAGGTGCGACCAGCTTGTCACCCTGCCACCAGCCAAGTGACAGCGGTGCAGGGGCTCACAGCTGACAGCCCGGACAGACGCCGTGTCCCTCGCTGTCACCCCGGTGCCACGTGGTACTGCACCAGCACACTCTGAATTTCACCTCCTGTGGGCAAAGCCTCTTCTCCCTACCTCCCATGGACATGGTTTCTTTTTAGGTATTTTAGCTATTTTAGCACGGCCAACAAATGCAAACAGAGTTCACCTCTTGGACTAGCTTTTAGGAAAAACTTGTTTGTTGTAACAACAAAATACAAACACACACACACAAAAAAGATACAAACGGCATGACCAGTCCAACGGACATCCCTCCCCAAAACAGCAGAGTGCCAGATGTCTGATTTCACAAACAGCACCCACAAATAAATGAAGTTATTTTCAAACCAGTTAGTGCTTGAACAGTTTTGTCTGGTACTCAGAAAACCCCCTCCACTTTTACCTGGAAAATTCCCTCTTCTGTGGGCCTCAGTGAATCCCATTCAGGAGAATCCAGAAATTGAAGTGGAAAAATATAATGCAGAAACTCCCCATCAACTGTCACTCTGATCCTACCAAGATAAGATGTGTTAATTTGTTAGTACTACGTGTACAGCAGCAACAACTGCAACAAGAATGTGTTATTTCTACTAGGTGAGGAGTTTAATTACCGCTTTGATAACATGAATAAACAACCACTGGCCCGCTCTATCCTAATTACATTACATTTTCTGAACCCGGCCAGATCAGACTAGTTGAGTGAGACCACTGTGCAGCCAAAATTCAAATCTTTTCAGGCCATGCTTAGGTCACACTATCCTCTCTGGGGCAGGTCTGTGCAGCAGCATGCAAGCTTGCTCATCAAATGCTGGTGTGTGCTGGCGAGGTGAAAGACCAGTGCAGACAGCACCAGTCGCCCCTTCCCTTGAAAACCATAGGATATACTTTAGGTATAGCAAACACACATTTCAGAGGGAACAAAGTGGCAGAGGCAGGGAGTGTGTAGCAGGAATTCCCCATGCCTTGTGTTGTGCAGGGCTCTCCCCATGCTGGACAGGAATTACATTGCCACAGGACTGTCTCTGGAGGCAGGTGACAGAACAGAGAACACGGCATCTCTGTCTGAATGCTGTGGCCTTCTGCATGTGTCAAATACAATTTTTCTTTGAACTGTTTATTGATCATATTTAAGTTCAAAGGCCACGAGCAGGAAATGTTTGCTTGAACCTCAAAGCAAGCTGTAGGTGTCCCCTCTTTATATCTGCTGTGCACCAAGATTAACACTTTGTGCAAAAGCACCAGCAGCAGCCCTGCACTGCCCGAAGGAGCACAGCAGGAACTCCCTGCATGGCTCCTAACTACTTCAGATCCGTGCTGCTCATTGCCAGTAGTACTGAATCAGCTGAGCTTCAAGCTTCTTACAGGTTCCATCTGTCTCTGCAACGGGCTGCCAAAATGCACCTACCCGATGTCCCATCGCACCCAGTCCACGGCCATCACCTCTGGGTATCCCATCCACTTGTGGTGGTCCGGGACCACTCTGCATACAGTATTTAGGTGAGTATTTCTCATCAGGAAAGCATCAGCAAGGTTGCTAGAAGGGTCTCCAGTGAGCAGGGACCTCAAGCAGCTGAATTTATTGCCTCAGGGTCTAACGAAGAGCCCCAGCATACAACAACTGGGGAGTAGGTTATGTACGTTCTGGATGGGGCTGGACCGCGTCCCATTGCAGTGGAAGAGTGCTGTGAGACCTTCTCCTCTCCCTTATTCCTTCCCTTCTCCCAGCGCCCAGAGAGCAGCCACATACAATCCATAACAAAGCCAACATACTCTATTAGACACTTTACCCCTGTGTATTCAGTTTCATAGCTACATTTAGTCCTGCTTCAGACGATGTTAGCAGAGAAAAGTAAGAAGGATGCTGTGCTCCTCAGCTAGGCAATAGATAGCAAACTGCAGCCTAAAGACTGAGGCACACGTTTGTTCCCTTTATCTGCCTCACCTGTTAAGTGCCATGACACAGTGCTCTGGAAAAGGACAATGTAAAATGCTTTTCTTTAAGCTATTACAGATTTTGTGCTTAGTGTTTCTACGTTAGTACTGTCCTAGACAAGTGTATTTAGCCTATTAATATTTATATTGCTTGCATTAATATTTAATCTACTCTACTGGAAAATGAACAAACACTACACAAATGAGGCAGTTTTTGTTTTCATTTTCAAGAAGGGGAGGGGAAGGCACTTGCAGTAAGTAAGTCTGAGCACACTGATACAAACCTGCCTGATACAAGCAAGGACAGTTTGTCAATAGGTGTTTTGCCTTGCATGGCGTAACAGTGCTCCTTCTCCAGGGTAACCACTTCTGCATCACAGCATAAGACAATCTTCCTATAGACAGTTAAGGAAATTCCTAGAGGCTGGAAGAGAGCGCTGTAGAGTTCCTGGAATTCTTTGTCAAAGGAAACGCTCCGAACTTGATAGGTAACATAAATGAACTGTACGAAGCATATAGTGAACAGTATGAAATTCCAGGAGAATATATCAGCAGCACAGACATCCAGCCAGGCCCAAACAGAAGAGCAGAGAAAGCCCAGTCCAAGCAAACTGAAGACATAGAGAAGGCCAAAGAATCCGCTTCCACCCATGAAGCCAACCACAAAGAGAATACTAGCTAGGTGGTAGATAGATCCCTCTGCCTCTTGCTTCCAGGTGGCACACGTCGGATGGGCGTATATCAGGCTTTCCCAGAAACTTGCATTTTCTCCCATGGCTGGACTAATTTTTCGATTCAGCTGAATCTTTGCAATAGTTATGTATGCGATGCAGCCAGTGGAGTCCTTTGCTTTCCCATTCTTGCAAACTGCTCAATGATCACATAATGCCAGGGTCTCTTTTTGGTAGCAAAGTTGCACTTAGGATTCCCAGCAACTGGGAGGCTAACATTCCCAGCAGGCAAGGCTGTTTCTCATCAGTTCATGTGCTGTCTTGACTTTGGCTGTGTCATCTGTAGTTTTATCTGATCTGGACAAGTGAAGAAAAGATGAATTACTTATAAAGTGATTTTCATCAATTAAACTCGATCAAAGCTTTTATTGTCTAAACCCACAGACTGCATTACAACCATCCAATTTCCCTCACAACCCTGTGATTCCTGGATCAAACCTTGGCATTCACTCTGTTGAAGATCGTATTGTTGTACTCAGGAAGCCTGCAGGAGCTATCAAATTGCCACTGAATCCACATAAACCTGCACACAACATCCCATGACAAGTCTTCCCACAGCCTCACTGCTGAGAAAGAAGCTGTATTTGCTGGTCCTGAGCCTGCTGCCTGTGAGCCTCATCTAATGCCCCACCTAGTCAGGGAACAAAAAGAGACGATGAACTTCTGGCCGCTGCTCACTTCCTCCGTGTCACTCTGGATTTCTGTCAAACCACTTTCCTCTCCCCCCTTTGCTTTTCTGTAATCATACATGAGTTCAGTGAAGCTGCTTTGTCTCTGGAGACAACAAAGTACATCCCCAAACATCACAGTAAGGGAAACCCGAGCATCACGGGGGATGCTCTTTTCTCCTACAAGGACAGAGAGCAAGAAGCTGTCACGTATAAGGAAGATCACAACATTTGAAGGTAGCTTTATACAGGCTGTGTTGTTAGAATGTGAAGCAAGGTATCCTGCAAAAAACTTCTCAAATGGCATTTATAGGACAATTTCATAACAGTCAAACATTCGACCTTAAATAATATCATGCTACGGGCCACATAATTTTATTGTTCAACACTATAAAGTGTGAAAAATACTACTTTTTTCCATATTACAAAGCATTGCTAAGAGTTTAATAAAAAGTAAGACAGAAAACTGAGTCAAACAAAAAAAAAAAAAACACATTAAAACAGCAAAATAAATAAAATCAAAGCCAGCTGTGTCTCTCTTTTAAAGTAAAAATACATGTTTCAGTGTGAGATCAGAAGCAGTGGGAAGTGCAAAGCAAGGGCCTACCAGTACTGTAATCAGAATGGGAGGTCTTTAGGTGTCTGTTTCTTTTCCTGGTAGGACAGCAGGGAAGCTAACAAAAGCTTGCTTTCCAAATTATTAGATTCTCTAGAATATCAAAGGTAGCTACTTTTTTCCAAGAGCCACAGAAATCAACACTTAAATAGTGCCGGTGCAATGGAGCACCCAAGTATCATTCAGCAAGGCTTTCAGTGCCTTTTTTTTTTTTTTTTTTTTGACAGCAGATGAATTTTNTTAAGTGACAGGTCTAAGAAATTCATAGAGCAAAGCTGTATCACATTTCCTAATGTGAAGTACTACTGTGGCAGTACTTCTGTGACCAAGAGATTTCTGAACCGAAAGAAAGTAAAACAGGCGCAGGACGAACATTTCCCAGACCTTGTGTTCTGAATCCATTCAGCATTTCCACCGGACTGTCACAGTCAGCTGCAGAAGTCTCGGCTCTTTTTAAACACAATCACTTGTAGCACTGATTACCATTAATACTTCTCTATTGCCAACATTTTGTTCCAACCAATTCTCATCAGGATCCTAATTTCTACCTAAAATTCAGTGTTTTGAATGGGATCGTGACTGAGATGTTACATGGGAACTGTATGCATAACACAAATAAAACGCTGTGGATCTGCACTGTAATCTGCTTTCCATTCCCAGCATCTTCTTTTTTTTTTTTTTCATGTAAAGTCACACGACACTGCAATAATTTCACAAAATTTATGGTCAATTTCCAATCCACTTACAGCATTCATAGTCTACTCGCACTACAGCGTGCAGCATTGCTGTAAAACATCTGCTCGTGACAAGATGGGTCAAAACAAATTTGAAAGAACAGCAAACCAGTAGGACACAGACAGATGGTCATCATACACAAAACCAAACCCCCCCAAAATGCCTTGCATTAATAACTGCTTATTTTTGGAATAGGACATATATTCAAAACCGTTGTATGCAAAATTCTCATCCAAGATCCACGCAATGAGAACATTTATGGTAAAGTGCTGTGCTACAGCATCACCCAGGCTACAGAGGGCCTCCCTCCCTTCAGACAGGAGGCACACGAGGAGGGCAAATGTTCGCACAGAACACAGCCTGACCAACATGGAACTCTTCTAAGCTACTTCATAGAACCACAGCATGGCTTGGGTTGGGAGGGACCCTAAAGCCCACCCAGCCCCAGCCCCGGCCGTGGGCTGGCTGCCACCCACTGGATCAGGCTGCCCAGGGCCCACCCAGCCTGGCCTTGAACGCCTCCAGGGATGGGGCAGCCACAGCTTCTCTGGGCAGCCTGGGCCAGGGCCTCACCGCCCTCTGAGTGAAGAGTTTCCTCCGAACGGCTCACCTAAATCTCCCTTCTTTTAGTTTAAAACCATTCCCCCTCGTCCTATCACTATCAGCCCTGATAAAGAGTGCTCCCTTCAGGTACTGGAAGGCCGCAGTGAGGTCTCCCTGGAGCCTTCTCTTCTCTTCTCCAGGCTGCACAAGCCCAGCTCCCTCAGCCTTTCTTCACAGCAGAGGTGCTCCAGCCCTCTGAACATCCTCGTGGCCTCCTCTGGACCCGCTCCAGCAGCTCCACATCTTTCTTGTGCTGGGGACCACAGGTCTGGACGCAGCACTCCAGGGTAGAGGGGGACAATCCCCTCCCTTGCCCTGCTGCCACCCCTCTCTTGATGCAGCCCAGGATGCAGCTGGACTTCTGGGCTGCAAGCACACACCGCTGGGCTGGTGTTGAGCTTCTCATCCACCAACACCCCCTACTGAGTTGGAAAGGCAAAACCAAACCTTCTGGAAACACTGAAGAACGCTGCTGGATGCAGCTGCTTTCTCAGGCTGTGATGAAGAGGAGCCACGCTTGCTGCAGGCGAATTACAGGCAGAAAGAGAGGATTCACTTGCTTTAATCATAGTATTCTAAGATTTGCGAGCCAAATTTTTTTGACAGTTTTTCTTATAAAGTATTAACTTGAGCAGAGAGAATAGTAGGGATGGACTGGGGCACAGAACATTTTTAATTTTGATTGGTATTTAATGCTAGATGAGGCCTTTCACATTTATCTTTATAGTTCCCATAACTCCAGAATTTACGCTCTTGAGGGCTTCAGGCCAGTCACTCTGATTAAGCCATTCATCTACTGCAAGCCTGGTGGGAGAGCCTGGAGAACCGCACCTTCCCCAAGCAAACGTCCCATTCTTTCTCTGTCCCCTGCCAAGGACAACAAGTAGCACCTCGCACGCACGTAGCCCCTGAGCCTTGCTGCAGCCCCCGCCACGTGGCTGCCATGCTCAGAACAACGCTGACCTGACGGCTGCAGGCTGCCAGAGCCTGAGATGCCAGGATGAGGTCTCCCAGCCCAGAAAGAAGCTGTACCCCACGAGCACAGGTGAGACTGCTGAAGCATTCCTGGGAATTTCACCCTAGCACAAGTCTTTCTTTCTCAGGTATGGAGAGAATCAGCCCTGACTGGAGATGGGAGCAACGTTCAGCGGCGCGGACTGACAACAACCCACAGCTTTTCTGAAAGGACTGAGCTGTCATCAGACAGTGATAAAATTAACGGATTTGCTGCAGCTTCGGGCAGTAAATGGGATAGCTCAAGTACATTCGCTAAGATAAATGCTAGCCAGCAATTGAAAACTTCAGATGAGCAGAATATTAAAACAGCCAGAATGGAATGAGCTTAGACTGTACTTGGCATGCACATTGTATGACCTCCCCAAGTGGGCATCTTCCCCATGGACTGCAGCATTCCCACAGAGAATTACCGATTTTGTAAGCTGCAGTTTACTTAAGAACTGTGTACTTCACCCCCTTTTTGCCATCGATGACTCTAAGTCAGTTATGAGAAGCACTGAGTATTAATTACCGTGTTTCAATCACAATAATTTCTGAACATCCCCCTAAAAAAAAAAAAAAACAACAAACACAGTCCCACAGCCTCTGTGTCCAGAGGGTGAGCCCCGCTGGCCATCTTTTAGATGTATGAAGAGAAGCCGCCCTTCACATTTAGCAAGTACTTCCTCTGACATAACGCAAGAGCGTTTTGTTCTGCAGGTCTGTTAACAAATCCCTTTCTTCCACTTCCATTAGGTTTCTGGAAGCCACTCTCTGCTCCATTCCTCTTAATGGTTCTTTAAGTAGCACGCTTTCTCCAGGCTCCTTTCCTTCGGCGGTTGCTCCCATCGGGTTGGATACCCAAAGGGACTGAGATGGCCAAACCGTGGGTTGCAATGCAGCATGTAACTTGTGCAGTGCGGGGCAGAGCCACGCACCTACAGACAGGTATGGCCGTGTGCCTATAGGCAAGGACGGGCAGGCAAACATGCTAATTCCAGGGATAAACAACCCTTGTGAAACCACGCGGGGCTCCATGCAGCAATCAGGAGAGCAGCTAACACCACAAGTTCAAATCCTGGCTTACCTTACACTTCGTAAGACTCTATCCTAGAGAAAGCAGTAATTACAATGCTAAAAAGCACTGTTTTGCCAAGGAAATGAAGCCTGCACCACATAGAGAAAGCTATGGTAACTTCATCACAGCCTGTAGCATCTATTTAGGAAGCAGAAAGAGGAGAAAGGAGGATGAGGAAGAAAAGGACTACCTGATCCAAAAGACAAATGTATCAATCACTCTCTATAAAACTACATTCAGAGTACAAAGATATGCAAGATAAGTAGCAAAGGTAATTAACGGAATGACTTTAAAAATTCCCTTTGCTGGGAATTAATGAAGTCAGGACTTTGTCTGATACTTCAAATATGGATATGCTGTTAGTAAAAAACGAATTGATATTTGTATGATTCTGATTTTTATTCTACAGGAAGTCAGACTAGATGACCACAATGATGTCTGCCGGACTTCTAAGTTACTTCACATAAGCAAGTTTTCTACACCTACAAAGCTGCGTAGCAGGTGTTCCTAATGAAATAATAGAATCACAGAATCACAGCATGGCTGGGCTTGGAAGGGACCCTAAAGCCCACCCAGCCC
>VXAV01002011.1:1678-57112 GCA_013399715.1 Alectura lathami | reverse complement strand
GGCCCGGGCGGGGCGGGCCTCGGGCCGCTGCCTGCCGAGCGCGTTTTGCTCAGGCTCCGGGTGCGTCCCAGGGGTCCGGCGCGGCCGCCGTCAGTGCCCGACCCACATACCTGCGGGGGCTTCTGGCGGTTGTGGTGCGCTCGTCTGTGTGTTGGGGTTCTCGTGATTTGTTTTTTTTTTTTTCTTTTACCTTACCATTAGTATTTGAGGTTGAGGAGAGCAGTTTTATCTGCGCCTTGTGGGGCCTTGTTTGCTTTTCAGGTATGCTCGAGCAACGCCTGTGTAGTCAAGCTTACGTTCCCAGGCTGCTGTTAAATTTGTAACCTGGTCGTACAGTTGCACAGGCGGTCAGAGCTTAACCTGAGGAGCGTCAGACCAAGGTGGGACTGCGGCTGTCCATACTCAAGATAAGTCTCCAGACCTAGGACAAAACTGAGCTTGACATTAGGAATTTACAACTAAACTGAAGAATGCTTCGGCTGGCCCAGAGGTGACGTGAGCAGAGCGTGGCAGAGGCGCTCTGTAGTCCCAGACTGCCCTGCTGTGGAGTTAGACTGCTTTTTGGGTGTGTGTTCCGGTACTGCTAGTTGGACAGACAGTGGTTGCTGTCGAAGTATGCTTCTTTCTGAGGTTACGGTTGGTGTTCCTGCTGAGGATTCTGTATTTGGTGTTGCCAGCACACTTCAGGTGTACAGTTTAAGGGCTATGTAGAACTGCCACATTTCCAACTGCCAAATTTCACAATTTGAAGTATGTTTTCTTAACTTCAATTTAATGTAGGTATTTTAGAATAGAGTGATAAGTTGAGAAGTGCTGGTTCTGGAACTTAGGTACTGAACTTGTTAAAACTTTTGTTCATGAGTTTGTTTTCCAGAAAATGTAGTTAAGGAGTTTAGGGGTTTAATGTTATTTCAGATATCTGGATTTTTCCCCTCAAAGGCATTAATATTCACCTCCATGCTTGCATCTTGCTGTCCTGGTTGCAGAAGTGTCTGCCTTGTGCCATCTAACTCACGCATCAGCGGAAGAACCAGCCTGTGTTACCTGCATGTCTGACAGTCACTGTCTGTGAATTATGTCTGGCTAGGACGTGAGTGCAGTTAAAAATGTTTTGGAATCCTTGGTGTTGTGGGAAGCTGCAGTTCTACCCTTCCTGTCCTGTGCCCTGAGTTCCGTCCCCTGGAAGGTGCTGGTGCCGAATACGCTCCCACTGGGTACAGATTGCCTCCGGAGAAGATTCATCCTCCGTGGCTCTGCCCACGCCAACAGCGACAAAGAGGGGGCAGCTGAAGAGGATGGAGGAGTGTTACTCCTCTTTCCCTGCTCCGTCCTCAGACAAAGAAGTGTCATAAGGGGAAGAAGGAGGAAGGGGTTTTCAGCATGCAGAGCTCGGTTCATTGCTGTCAGTGCTGCCGAGTGTTTCTCTTACGCCCATCCCATATGTTTTTGTCCTGAGCGTGGGAAGGTTTTTAACCTCACTGGAGGTGGCAAGGGGTAGTTGGTTGAGCAAGAACCTGGTTTTCTCTGGGCTTTTTGGTTTGCAAGTCTTTGCTTCGCTTATGAACTTCCTTGCAAATTGAAAGAGTAAAAACTTCCTGGGTGGAAATCATACGCAGATCAGCTGTGCAGAGGGGAAGGAAACCAGGTTTGCTGTGAGGCTTCTGGTGAGCTTTTTCGTAGCGTTCCTGAAGGTGGCTTGTGCACTTCTTCCTGTCTTCAGGCTTGTCGTGGAGAAACTTGCTTAGCAAAGAACGACCATGCTTAAAAACAGCAGCAAACTTAACGCTTGTTGTACTGAACCCCTGGTCATCCTGATCAAAACCCACCCCAAAGTGTGGCTGTCACCCCACATGACAAAACAGTCACCGAACTCCTCTGCTTAAATTAATTAAAAAAAAAAAAAAAAGCTTAATTATCTTTAATCAAGTTTGGTGATGTGTGTGTTTCTTCTGTGAAGAACATGACACTGAAAATCCTGTTTCTGGTATACACTTTTTTTTTTAATCTTATTTTCATAGTCATGTTACCCAGCTTGAGCACAAGATTTAAANACCCAGCTTGAGCACAAGATTTAAAAAAAAAAAAAAAAAATTAAATTCCATAGGGAGAAAGGCAGAAGCGTATAGACAAATGTGAGACCTTGCAACTGCTCTCAAGGTGGAGGGCTTTCTTAAGGTTTTTACATTGGTCTGGGACTGATTACACGAGGACATAGCTGGGAGTTTGCATGTTTTCCTAGGCACACGATAGCACCAGGTACTGTAATAAAACAAAAATCCTGCCAGGAAGCTCTCATTTATCCTCAATGAGTGTACGTAACCGGGCAGATGGGTTGGCTGCACCCATGTATCTTTCCCCCAGCTGCCTCCCTTTTCGGGCGTCAGTGCTGCTGTCGGGGAGCGCTGCTTGTGCTCTGCCCCTTCCGTGCCGGGGCCTGGCTGCGGGCGCTGAGCCGATAGCTGGGGCTCCTGGCTGGGGTCGGCTGCGGTCGTGGGTGAGCGTGTGACAGCTGGGCAGCTTTCAGTAATAGCAATGTTTGGGTTAAAAGACTCAGAAGTGTTCATTCTCCGGGGTTCGTTCATGTGTTCCCCTCCTCTGAGCCCTTGTGCTCGTTCCCAGGCTGAAGGGCCACCAGGTGCCCACGCAGCCAGCGCGGGGCTCAGTTCCTTTGGGTCCGCGGCGCTGTCTCCCGTCTTCTGTGGGGTGGCTGACGCAGAGCTGCTGTTTGCCTGCTGTCAGAGGATAAGGGATGTGTTTATATGAATGAACACGTTCGTTTATATGTTCAGTTGTCAGGGCTGTGCTCCTGAGTAGCTATGGTCGCTTACCGTTGTCTCACGCTGACTGCATGGACTGGAGATTGCCCATCGATTTATGATGTTCAGCAGCCTGTAGGGTCAGGCTTTAATGCATGTCCGGTCACTGCTTTTGTCCTGCAGGGAAGGAACCTGCCGTCACTTGGGTTTCTGGTGGTGATGGTAGTTTCGGCTCACCTTATTTCTCTGTCCCTGTTGCTCCTGCTTTTCTCATTCACTTGTCATTTCTCATGCACTATTAGCAGTCACTCTCCTCATTTTCTTTATTTGCTGTTACCATGTTCAGCGTCTTCAAGGAAAATGCTCTCTGCTGCTGAATGTGTTCAGTAACTGTAAAACTGTACTGAGCATTGCGTGCGTGGAAGGCACGGAGCAGCAGGAGCACATCTTGCAGTGGAAACTGTCCTTAGGCCTATGCTGAGGTGACAAAATGTGGTACAGGGGCACTCCGTGGGGGGCGTGGGATTTAGGGAAACTTGAGCCGTGGTCAGGTGAATGGAAGGTTCCTCAAAGAGCGGTGCCACGAAATACTTCTGGACTGTTGTCAGCAAAGCTATTTAGGTTTTACTCCGAATTACGCACACTCAGAATGGATTTTAAAATGCATTCCCCAAATGGGCTTTAGGATGAGTAATGTAACTGTTTTAATGTCATCTGTTTAAACAGCAACAGAAACCCCTGGAAATTTGGGGCTTATTTTCAGCTGTTTCCATTAACTTAAAAAACAAAACAAAACAAAAAAAAACAACAAGGATTTGTTTACTATTACAGTTATAAAGCAGCCGAGTGAATTGAAGCCTTTGAATCCAGTTAGCTGAGTTATTACCAGTCTTTTTAACAGGTGGAGTTTTTGTCCAGTGATACAGAGGACATTCATGTCATTGTGATACAGACCACTGAATAATTTCCGTACGATGGAGAACTGAAAGAGTTATGAACTGTGTTAAAGATCATAAAGGTCTCATAAAAATGAGATCTCAGATGTTGAAGACTCCTAGTTCTAAAATGCAGATGACAAGATGTTCAGAAATCACTGTTCTCACCAATGCTTTGTTATTTAAACGCCTTGCAATGTGAGAAGTTTCAGCGTTTCCCTTCAATGCAGCTAGGTAGCATAACACTTCTATTCAGACTGTGAAACAACTTCAGAGTGCTGCCGAATTTCTGTATTTAAGATTAATTCATAGAATCCCAGACTGGCTGGTGTTGGAAGGGACCTCAAAGCCCACCCAGCCCCAACCCCTGCCGTGGGCTGGCTGCCACCCACTGGATCAGGCTGCCCAGGGCCCATCCAGCCTGGCCTTGAGCACCTCCAGGGGTGGGGCACCCACAGCTCCTCTGGGCAGCCTGTGCCAGGGCCTCACCACCCTCTGAGTGAAGGGTTTCCTCTGACCTAAATCTGTCCTCTTTTAGTTTAAAATCTCTCTCCTTAGTCCTGTCACTGCACTCTCTGATAGAATCCCTCTCTGGTTCATTTCTGAATTGGTTCAATACAAAACTTGAGTGTAAGAAATTGCTTCCTAGTGATTATAGTTCATTGTTTTCTCAGGTAATGTGTTTATTCAGGGTTTTAATATATTAATCTTGCTTAAATTGTACATAGCGTATGCTGTTACTAAACGAATACTGTTTGTAGTGTGCAAGTTCCAAGTCATAAACTGGCACGTTGTAGTGAAATTTGGTTGTGACTTAAGGAATGCTGGGAGCAGTACAAATGGAAAAACGCTGTGGCTGAATTGATGTCTGTACAGCATGGACTTGTCAAGAAAGAAGCAGCTGATTTCAAGTTTTNGCAAAAAAAAATGACTTGTTTGTAATTTTTTTTTTTTTTTTTTTTTTTTTTAGTTTCACACTAAAAACCTGTCCCTTCCAAACCACCGCTTGGATATGGATTTCACATCGCTAAGTGAAGTGGGAAGGGAGTGATGATTTTAGTTCACATCAGAACTTGCACTGTGGAATGCTTTCCTTTGGCAATGATAAAGATGAGACAAATGCAGTAGATAGGAAGCCAGTCTCTGCAGTGGCTAGCAGCAATAGGCAGAGCCCTCAGGAGGGTCACTCAGCTTTAACTAAAAGCCTTTGTGTATTTGCTGTGCGTGCATTGAATATTTTTTCAGATTCTTTTGAAATTGGAAGCCCACAGAGGTATATTTTGTCAAACTTCTTAGAGCTGGTGCATGAAGCTTCATCTGCAAAAGGATATTACTGCATGTACAGACAGGAGTAGAAGTGCGTGTGCTGTGCCTGCTCACAGTACAGCGCTTTTCAGTGTTATCCCCTTAGTGTGATATCCTTTTGCGGGCGGGGGAGGCATGCTGAGAGTTCCTTAGGCTGCAGGGTGTTGTGATACCGGAGGGAGCAGCTTCTGCTTCTGCGCCGGTGCTGGCGTTCACTGTATGCATCCTACCGTTATTGCACGTGTTTGGTATAATCAAACTGGTCATTCTGAACACTGATCTTGTTTCTCTTGAAGGAGCTGAATGTGGAATAAATGCCGAAGTAGAAAAACAGCTTGAAATGGGGAAGAAATTATTGGCTGCTGGACAGCTGGCAGATGCTTTGTCTCACTTCCACGCGGCCATAGGTATGTATGTGCAGAAGGCGACCTTCTGCATTGGAACACCCCTTCCCTGTGTGTTTTGCTGTTACCTGCTTCATTAAGTAGCTGCTTTCTTGCAAGTTGCAGTCTGTGAGTCACTGACGTTGGGACACGTTCATGCAGCTGTTCAGGCTTAACAGGATCCAGCAGAGATGCAGTGCGGTATTTATGCTTTGGTTTTGGTAAAAGAAGTTGTTAAATGAGCTGCACAATGTGTGAGCACACTGAGTGACTGCTGTTCCACAAACTAGTTCAATGGAAGCAATTATGTTTGTGTCACTGTGTGCTGAGGCACTCCCCGTATCTAATCCCGTCAAGATGAGATTATCTCTCTGTCTTTGAAAGGCTGGATGTATCTGTGCTTTCTTCTTCAGCACCATTTAAAAAAACAAACAAAAACCCTCAACAGCAGGAACAGTCTCACTTCTTTTTTTCTCAGTCTTGCAGTGGGTGATCTCAGTGAGAATGTTGCGACAGGTTTGATGTGTTGAACCGGTCGTGAAGGGTATATTAACTGTCTTACGCTCAGTTAGGGAGCAAATTCCTGTTCTGGTGTTCTGCGTTTTCAGCAAACTGTTAAGTTACATGCTTGCATTTATAAATTTTAAGGTAAGTTTGATGGTTCAGATCTTTGAATTGTAGCAGACAGCACCAATAAAGAGCAGTGTCTGCTAACGCTGCATTTTTTCAGTTACACTAGGTGCTGCTAGGTTGTTGGACTTGGTTATAATGGGTGTATATACACAAGTGCAGCATTTTATCTTTGAGAAGAATTAACACCACGGTGTTGTACAGCATTCCCGTGGGATCTGAGTGGAGTTAGCCTTAGCGGTGTGGTTTGTTCCTTCATCGTTAGCTGCAAGGCTTTGGCGTGGATTTGTTGAAGGGTCCAGCTCAGCGTGTGGCCCCACCAGTGCTGTTGGTGTCACAAAGCAGGAAGTGGTGTGACATGCCTGCGGGAGGTGAAATCCCCTGCAGTGCTAGCTGTGCTCCAGCACAGCTGGTAGAAACTAGAACCACGGTGTGGCCACATCCACTGTTAGCCTCCTGGGCTGTTTAGAGGTGGACGTTGTTTTGAGCCTGACTGCCTAAACTTTCATCGCTCTTCTCCTTCCTCTCTGAACTTTGCCTTTTAGAAAAGATTTTAAGCATGATTTGCCTACTGTGATTGTAGAGGAGGGGAGAAGACATTCCTCTAGTCCTTTTTTGCCTGTACTGCATCAGCATAGAGTGGGAGGTAAATGGGTTGTTTTATCTCACCGCAGCCAGCTCATTTTTCTTATTTTCATATGTTTGTAAAAAAAAAAAAAAAAAAAGTCATCTGCTTCTTGGCAATGCTGTGTAAAGAATTTTAAGAAAAATACTGTATTCAGAGGCTCATGTTCCCCTCCTGTAGCAATATGTGTATATGTGCTAGGCTTAGAGTTAAAATTGCAGGATTGTGCAAGTTGGATCAGCAGGCAACATGAAATGTGTGGGCCTTGAAGTTAGCCTACAGGTTTTTATACAGAACGTGTTTTTGTCCCCCATTGAGGGAGGGTGTTGGTGTCCCCGTGTATTAAAGAAGGCAGTTGCTGCATCCTAAATGGACGATATAAAGGGTTTATGCATCTGCCATGGCACCGGACTAACACTGATCATCCTGGGATTACTTGTTGCTTTCTCTATGATGGGATGGAGAATGGTGAATTAACATGCCTTCAAATGCAGGCCTGCAGTTGGAGATAAAGGGTTGGTGTGTAGGGGCTGTTTCGTCTTGCACGAAGCTGGGAAAGATGTACGTATTTCACCTTCAGAATTCTTAATTATTTGGAATATACTGTGGTTTTGTACTCTCTATTGTTCAATAATTAAACTGACTAGCAGTTACTTGGAACAAACGTTTTATAAAACACAAACGTTTTTTAAAACACAATTTTTCCAAAGGCTTAAAACTCCGGGAATGTATTTTCAGTCATTACAGTTAGCTGAACCTTTGGGTGCAGCTTGCTTTGAGATTGTGTTGTGACAACTGTTTGTTCACTTGCAGATGGAGACTCCGATAACTACATCGCCTATTACCGGAGAGCCACGGTGTACTTGGCCATGGGCAAGTCTAAGGCAGCAATTCGTGACCTAAGTAAAGTGGTTGAATTAAAGCAGGACTTCACATCAGTAAGTTCTCCTGGAATTGGAAACTCTTCAAGCATAAAAAAAAAAAATTACTTCAAAGGAGGTTGTTGTTCAGGTTTTGCTAAACAGAAATAGAAAATACATTATAACTCAGAGAGCCTTAAATAGGGGAAAGTGACGGCAGTGGTGTGTGGACGTGAATTTGCAAACGCTCTGAGTGCAGTCTAGGCTGTTAGTCTGGTAGCTAATGGCTTTGAGTGCGTGTTCCTCATGGGTTTGTACTGAACGCTTCCCTTCTGGTTTGCAGCTGATCCCCTCTGTCACCACCACTGTGCTCCCTGAGAGAGGCAGGGGAGAGAGAGAGCAGGTGCCTCTGTCATCCTCTGTCCTGATAAGCTTTTGATCTGAGGCATCTCCTCTCTGCAGGAACTGTTCTAGTCTCACTGCCTTCCTGTGGGACCGTGACGAGTTCTGACTTACCCCTTGCTCACTTGTGCTCACTGTACGTGGAGAGACTGCCCCACTAGCAGGAGACTGATGCCAGAGTCCTGCTTTTGTTATCTCCATGTTCAGTTGCGTGTCCTCTATAGCTTGTAGTAAAGGAGCAAATGTTAAATTCATTGTTGTATTCATATCATAAATCAAAATCATGTCATTAACTTGTCTCCTTGCATGCTTTGTATGACTCCAGAAGGTTAGTGAAAGAACTCAGTGTGGGAAACTTAAATTACTTATTTCTGCTGATTTAAAGAGATCTGTGACCAGGTATAATCAGGAAAGTGGCTTAAAGCAGACATTCACTTTATTTTGTGCGAGTTTTAAAGTAAGTTCTTTCAATCACGTTTAGAGTTACAGATACTAAAAAAAAAAAAGTCTACGCTTTGTCCCTTAGTTGTGGTGTAAAGAAATTCTTTACTGTCAGAGGCCTCTTAAGAACATTAATTAATAAGAGAAAGAACAAGTGGTGGTGTCTGTTTGTTAGCTGTAGTAAAATGAAACTTTTTTTCTGCTAAAGGCGGTTGAAGATAATTTTCATAATTTCCTGCATTCCAGTGTGTAAATTGAGATGAGTTATCTTCTGTTTCATTCCAGGCAAGATTACAGAGGGGGCACCTGCTGCTCAAGCAAGGAAAATTTGATGAAGCAGAGGACGACTTTAAAAACGTGGTAAGTTGGAGGCCTGCACTGAAGAACTGCATTCCTGCTTCTAGGGTTGGCTTCTGAGACAAGGTCTCTGCTCAGCTGCAATGTTCTAGGAAATGTGTCTGTAGACATAAGTTCAAGTTTTCCCTCTTTAAAGGTATTGTAGTTAAGCTACCTCATGAATAAGTGACTGATAAGTGGGGGTGGAGTAGTGAGGGTGAAATCAGAAGGTGCTGTGTGAAGTAGCACAGTACTTTGAAAAGCCTCTTCTGTGTACATGCCTACTGCTTTGCGGTCTCTGCGTGATGACATCTGCACTGCAGAGCAGTCTTCATTCAGAGATGTAGGGAAAGTGACGATGTACTCAAAGCATGCAATTGAACACTGATCTGCATCACCGTGTTCAGGTGACACTGGGAAACTGTTGAGGGGCCTCATGGGTCAGCCTGTCTCTTGCCACTGATTGCAGAAGGATCCTGGGCTCTTTGTTTAGTCACTGTGATGCTAAAAATCCATCAGCTCAGTGGCATGCATCTGCATCTCTTCAAATCTGCAGAGGAGTTCTGCATCCTTCATGAAAAGTGTTGAAAATACTTTCTCCATGGTCAGAAAGTGCCCTGAGTTTTCCTGCAGTACTGTTGGCTCTTACTTACCTAAAACTCACTTGGGCTGGTTTTTGTTTCAGTGGGTATTTTGTGCATTATCTCAGCCTCATGCTGCAAAAATAAACCTTGGAACAAAATTAACTTCAGGAAATATGTGAAATCCAGTTCCCTCTCTGTTGCTCAGAATTTCTGTAAGCATGAGAATAAATAAGACTATTCTCCACTATTTGCTAGTTTGAACAGCTTGCCCATCCTTTATACCAAAATAAATAGCATTTGCAAGTGTGACTGATCCTGTCTTATTGGTGTTCGTTGAAGTATGTGATGGAGAGAGCAGTTCTGCAGAGTGGAGGTGCTTGATGGAAATCTTCCTAGTGTACATGTGAGACAGAGCAGTTGCAGTTTACCCTTTGCAGGGCAGGTGAGGGCAATGGCTACTGCAATTACAAACGCAGCAGGCAATTTTGGTGCTAGCAGCAAAGATGCGGATGCTTGTTCTGAAACTCACGTAGCGGTGGCTCCTCCTGCTGCTGCTTCCTCAGGAAGTTTCCCAGGCGCGAGTGTGCGCTCTGCAGCTGCAGGTCTGCTGGCAGTGCAGCCTGGCTGTCTGCACTGCCAGGGAATGTCCTTCAGCTCTGATGAGCTGAGGGCATGGCTGCTGTGACAGCAGTCACCTGCTGTCAGAGTCTCCCTTTGCAGTTACTGTTTCTCTGAGAATTGCTTAATCCTGCAGGTGGAAAGGCTTTGCCAGCCAGCTGCCAAGTAGCTTGCACTTTTTTCCAAACTAACCAAAATCCAAAAAGTTGTAGGTTGTTGCTTTTGTTCAGTCAGATTCAGTCTTAAGTTGAGCTTTAAATGTGGAACAGAACAGAGTTTGTCTCAGTAGTTGACTTAGATACCATGTTGGTCCTAAGTCTTGGTTCCATTTTCCTTGGCTCTGTGAGTAATATTGCTCATGTGCTTTCTTTGCAATTGTGGCAAGGGGTATGTTTTGAAGAGACCATTTTCCAGTTAAATACAGTATATTTGGGCAAAATAAGATGATATGAAAGCAATGCTTTATGATAGGCTTGCTTATTCATTTGGCAGAGAGGGTTAAGTTGTTGTAGGTATCTGAATCTTGACTCCTAAGTAGAATTCTTATTTCTTGAAGGACTAGGGAGAGATTTCCCTTGCTTTCTTCTAAATCTTTCAGACAGACAATCTGGTGGTTCTCTCAGTTCTTCTTGTGTGTAAAATACGTAGTTCATTCTGGCAACGTGCTTACGTTTCGATCTTGAAATGTGAGGAAATCAAAGCCGCAGTGTTGTGGAACATTAACATCCTGTGTTTCTCTGTGACACTTTTTTTTATATATATGAGATGAGGCGGGGGGGGGATGGAGGAAGGCTGTTAGAGATTAAGTGGTTTCAACACTTGGACACCCAGACTCTGTATCTTAGCTACCAAAAGCAACAGAGGAGAGGTAAACAGTAGTCACTAAGAAACTTCGACTCATACTGTAAGTCAGTTGTCAGGAACCCAACGGGAGTAATTTGTAGCTTGAAATGAAAGTTCCTTCTGCTCCTAGGGCAGATAGGACCCAAAGAAATGCCAGAGGAGTCTCAATAGCTTTTAGGCTAGAATTCAGTTTTCATCTTGGATACCTAAAACTGTATGTTATGTATGTGATGTGAATATATAATCTCTGATTCTTCTGTCTGGCTGAGTAAATGTAGGTGAGGATCTGTCCGACCTTTCATACTGTTGGCTGGGTAGCCGCTGACTGTGCGCGTCACGCATCAGCAAGTGCAGCTGCCCAGATCTGGATCTAAACTGGAGTGAGATTTTTGCCTGCCCCATGTGTGTTGCGCGTCTGCTCTAAGTCTGCCCACAGTCACTGCAAGCGGGTAGCCGCGTAGCAGTCTGGTCGTGCACTCGAGCCTGCAGGAGTTGAGTATCCTGTAAAAACAGGAGGAAGGTGCTGTATTTCAGACTGGTTCTCCTTCACTGCAAGGGAAGTCCTAATTTGAAGAAGAATAGTCTGCTTTCTTTACCATGGAGGTTTTTCAGGGTGTTGTCTAATGTAGATGGTTCTGAGTACAACTGCTTACAAAAATTGGAGGGAGGTAAATATGAGAGTTTCTATCTTCAGTGTTGATTCCCCTTGAGAAAGCCAGCCTACTTTGAAGCAGGCTCTATGCCCTTGGATGACAGTAGAGGCATTAAGTCATGTTAAGGAATCATTGAAACTGTTCTTTAGATAAAATAGTAAACCTCTTCTTTAAAGAAAGAAGAGAACATCTATACCTTTAAGCTCTTTCTGTGCAGTTCTGCACGATGTGGGAAAGCTTCATGAGGACCCTAAACCTCTATGAAGTTGCATGGTTGCCAGACAGAGCAGTTCTGTTGGGGTGCTTCTGCCTGAGACAGTGCTGTCTGTCTGTCAAGTGTGGGAATGCCTGGCTCGGGAGGGGCGGGGGGAGTACCACTTTCAGGAGCAGACCCTCTGGAGACCCCAGCCTTCGTGCCAACATTTCACAGGTTGCTTTTGTTCTTCGTTCTTCCACGCTGTACTTCCCTGTTGGCTGAAGTTGATCACTTGGGTTTGGTTACGGAGGGTGATTCAGAGCTATCCCTCAGAGTGTTGAGCAATGCTGTGTTTATGGAAACCCTTCTCTCTTTAATGGATGCCAACAGAATGGTCCAATTCCCGTGTTCAGAGTGCCCAGGGTGGGACAGGGATGAAGCAGAAGTCCTTGTGCGACTTCGGAAAGTTGTTTCTTATGGTGTGTGAACACTATTTCTCTGCTCCCAGTTCTGGTTAAATGCTGATACGCATTCTTATCAAACTCCTGCTGTTCTGGTTAGTAGTTTCCAAATAACAGTAGCCAACAGGGCAGTTCTGTGAGCGTACCAATGCTCTTCAACTAAGGCCTCAGAGCTTGAAAGCCCTGGAACATTTATTTATGTGATTTTTCAGTGAAAATAAAAACGGTAATTGCTTACCTTGATTATCATATTTCTTTCAAATCCTTTTTTTTTTTTTTTTTTTTTTAAGACTAACTGTAATGGTCACAGTTGCTGATTGTTGCAGTAAATACCCCAAATTCAGAGTATTTCCGAAATATGCTTCCAAGGGAGGCAGAGTTGCATAAACACTGAAAAGCTGGAAACTTGCAACTCCACTAGATGGCAGCCAAAGCTAAGTGACTGAGCACTGTACGTTTGCAGGTGCTTGTTTTCTAATCTAGTGAAGCCTGTGGCTGTTGCCAAAAGCACTGAGCAGTGCCGCCTTTGAGCTTTGTTGGGTCAGCGTTTTGGATGTAGGTGCACCGAGACAAGCGCGCAGCATGCAGGGCGCTGTTAGGCTTGCCTTAGGCTGGAATTAATGCAGCTGAAGGGTGGTTTCTGTTCTACCTTACTCCGTTCTTGGAACTCTGACACGCTTAGCACAAGCAGCTGGTCACTCCCAGTCAAACTGTTCCAAAGGGAAAGAAGGAATCATGGAAGTGTGCCTCGTAAGCAGCAGTGGTGTGATGTCTTCTGATCATGGGGCAAAAGGACAGAAAAAACTTGGGAAGTAAACCAAAGTGGGAACCTCAAACAACTGCATCGCGTTCCCAGCTGTTTCTCTGGGAGCTTAATAGAGGCTGCTTTTTGTTTTAATTAACACTACCGATTAAAACATCATACTAATACACTAATCAATTATGAAGAGGTGCTGAGTATTTTTTATCATATATGGAGCACACAACACTTTCCCTCTGCTTCAGCTGGACAGTTTGTACTATCTAAAATCATCTAGGGTGTTTCACTCAAGCCACCTTTCTTGCAGTGTGATTTGTCTGTGTGATTGTAATATTGCTTTTCCAGCTGCGCTGCTGCCTTACTCCAGATAAATTACGGTGTGTCTAAGGAGTGCAGTTGCCATAAGTTGAAATGGAAAGAGCTCTTTCCAAGAAAGCACTCATAATTTTTTTTTTTAAAAGAAAATGCTGAGAAATGTTGAAAATTAAGGCAGTTTTGGTACTGAAGAGCTCAGAACTTCAGAGAGGTTTGTGCTCTTGGAACTTTTTAAACTGCAGGTGCAGAAATTTGCCTCTGTTACAAAATCCAGATGTGACGGTGAGTGAGGATGCTCATCAGCAAGGGCTATAGGCAGAATTTCTGTTCTAAGCAGAAGAAAAGCTTTTTGAAACGTACATTAGGAGTCAACCTGCAAAGAACAAAACTCTTTCATCACATTTCATTTCAGGCCTAAGAACAACTTGATTTCTGCCAGCATAAAATGGAACAACTTCATAAGGTTCAGAAAGACTTTAAATGGAGAGTCTGAGACAGAGGCGGGACCTGGTTATGCTTTTCATGTTGCATTAAGGCTTTTCTCTTTTGTATACTCAAGTGTTAGAACCAGAGGAAATTTTGCTAAAGGAGTTCTGAGGGCTGATGTTGAATCACATCAGAGATGTGAGCGCAGAATACGAGCTTCTGAAGAACTTGCTGATTCGAGGAAGGGAAGGGGCAGCTTCGAGATGAGGAAGGAGGGAATAGCTGCTGGATGGCTTTGAGGACTTGGTAATTCTAGGTGACATTCTGTGTATAAAATACAAGGTAGTGCAAGTTTTGAGTTTTGAAGAAAACAACCTGCAAGTTCTGCTGATTCATGCCTTCTGAAACTGTGGAAGTCATAATGATCAGCTACAAGTGCCAAGTGCCTGCCTCATTCCAGCTGTGCTAGTTCTACAGATGACTTCCTGGCTTTGCAGGGGGATGGGTGCGATTCTTCCTGGTCCCGTTTGTCATGCTGGGTGGCAGCTTTTTGTCTTAGTTCTTTGAGAATACGAAGCGGCCTAAACAAATGAATGCACATACTTTGCTCTGGTGCGGAGGGGTCCTGTGCTCGGTACTTTGCTCTGGTGCAGAGGGGTCCTGTGCTCGGTAGCTGTCTGCAGAGAGATGAAAGAAGCAGGCTGCAGCTGGCAGGGCCGTGACTTCCTGAGGCTGAGGGGCGGAACTTGTGTGTGTGATGTGCCCAGTGGGGAGTGATCAGCCTGGGTGGGGGGAGGAATTAGGAGTTTTCAAGCTTCTGACATCTACACAAGATGTAGATGTCTCTTTCTGGAATTCAGAGGTGGGAACGCTTGTGATGGAATTCTGAGCTTCACTTCATTTGCAGCTTCATCCAGTTCCCCGCGATATGATTATTAATGGCACAAAAAGAGACTTTGAAACAAGCAGTTCAGTCTCTCTTCTTGTTAATGTTTGCAGCTGAAATCCAACCCCAGCAATAATGAGGAAAAAGAAGCCCAGACACAACTGACAAAATCTGATGAGCTCCAGCGCCTGCATTCCCAAGCGCTGTCTGCATACCAGCAAGAGGATTACGAAGCCGCTATTTCCCTTCTTGATGAGATCCTGGCTGTAAGTGTTCAGTAAAACGGTACCGTGGAAGAGGAGAAAGAGCTCCTGTCTGACGTATTTTTGTCTAATAACTTCAGTGGTGTGGGAACACGTGGCTTAGTTTTGCTGAGCACTGTGAGTCCATGCTGAAGTTGGAGAGTGGAGAATGCAGAGAGCACTGCCTGCAACAAAGCAAAAATAATACAGTTAGACAGGACTTCAGCCAAACTTGTGCTGTGGGTAGCTTTCTTGATCATCCGCCCTCTTTCCACAGCACAATATTCTTGAGGGAGCAGGGGGGGAAAAACATGTTGTTCTCTGTCCAATGAAGTTTTGCCAAATACAGGAGGCACAGGTCTTTTTCATCTGGATTTTTCTTGGCTGATATGTGGGCAATTTGTGTGCACTGAATATAAGACTTGATAAAGGGTAGTTTGCCACCATGAAGTGGGTACTTTCTTGTCTTGAGAATATGAAGTAACAAAGATCAGGAACATCATAAAGGTAAAAATGTATAGAGCTGTCTGCATTCTCAGCCTGTTCGCTGGGCATCTGTATTTGCTGAATTCCAGTCAGTGAATGTAGCCTGATAGTTTGCACGGAATAACTCGTTAAGTCATGCTGGCAACCTGTGTGTCACATAGAAGTATGTTAACACCCGACTGCTGTGGTGCTTTGCATATGGATGGGAATTGTTGATTTGGAATTTATAGCATTAGCTTTTGGTGAAGGAACTGCCAAAGTGTGGGAATCTGCTTGTGGGAGGGAGTGAGGGAGAGCAGAAAAGCCTTGTTCTCTGAATCCATGGTTTAAAAGCAAATGATAAAATGCAGGAGAAATTCTAGAAGATGAAGTGTGATAGGCAGTTTGTTTTAAGTATTTGCCCTTGCCATTCTGTGACTTGTTGCTTCTGTATAAATCTGTAAAATCCAGGCATTGAGGTCAAACCTTGCGTGGCTGAAGTTTACCCGCAAGCTCCTTTCTAGAGGACAGCTGACAGCTCGGTCCTTGCTGCTCATTTACCCCTGTTCTTTTGGGAAGATGCAATAATTTATGATTCTGATATCCTTCCCTGGAGGCTCAGCAGACTGTCCCAGTTTAAGCAATGCCAGTAGATGTAATCCATCTCCCTGCATGAGCTCGTTGATCCACTTACAAATTTTTCAGGCCTTTGTCTTCGATTTGGGCAGGTGCATCGCAGCATCCGCCAGGAAGCAGAGATGCTAATTTCATGTGCTCTGCATGCAGCTTGAGCCTTACGCTGCTGCAGTTGGCAAAATGAAATCTAATGGGATTTTGGTTTTGTTGGGGACGAAAAGAAGTGCTATGGACCAGAATCAAGCTTTAATTTTGATTTCTCAAGGTTTGTGTTTGGGATGCAGAGCTACGGGAACTTCGAGCTGAGTGTTATATAAAGGAAGGGGAGCCAAGCAAAGCAATTAGTGACTTGAAAGCTGCTGCCAAGTTAAAGAGCGATAACACTGAAGCCTTCTATAAGATCAGCAGAATATACTATCAGCTGGGGGACCATGAATTATCACTCAGGTAATTTCATTGTTCGCTGTAACTGTAAGAACTGAGACGAAATGTGATGATGTAAGTCATGATAAACTGGGAAATAGCCATGTCCTCTGTTTTTGGATGGAGCAGCAACTCTGGTCTGGACCTGATAAAGGAAGGCTCTTTTCCAGAAGCTAGGGACTGCGAAGACACCGTGTTGATTCTTGACAGTCCAGGCATCAGTGCTTCTGGCATCGTGTTTCGATGCCGTAGTGCAGAGCCATCAGAGGTCCTTACGTTGGCTGCTGTTGTATTTTTCTGTCCTGGAAGAAAGCGCATCCTGCGTGTGAAACGGCACGTGATCGTAGTTACACAAATTGACTTTACAGCTGGGCCAAGAATTTTTTTTTCCTGTATGTTCAACATAGTAATCACCAAATAGCTGACTTGTTTGCCTTGGAGATCCCTTTCCAGAATATATTTAGTCTGTGGAGTTCATCGCTCACTCCTGTGGTGATTTCTGGTAGCTGACCATCTCTTAGCCCAGTGGTCTCAAGAAGTATTACTTTTGTCCTCTGAAATCCACGCATGGACTTTATTTTTTCGTAACTAAATCTTAAGATGTGGTAAGTGTGCTTGTGAGAGCTGTTTGAAGAACAGAATAGGATCAGAATGAGAGAACGAGGCTTTCTGTTCTTCTCTGATAGTATTTCTTGCATCGTAAGACATGCCTGTTCTGTAGCTCTTGAATTGCTGGGTGCTTCATCTTGTCTTTCCCTTAGTTTTTTTTTTTTTTTTCCCCTTAACAAGCTTAATGATTTTCAAATAATAGATGTTTTTTGTCTGTGATTAGGAACAAAAAGTTTTTGGATCTCTTTCTGCAAATAACACCTTGGTTGTATTGACGACTCCATATGAATACATACGTTTGTCTCTTAACTGGAATCGGATTCTCCAGTTTGGCTGACCTTTTCAATTAATATTTTTTTGACCTTTGTCCGATTAAACACTGTTGACAATGGAAAGTCCAGCTTAGGCTTGGTAGATGGTCTGTTAAGCAGAACTTTGGGCCTCACCCGAGTGTTACCTGTTTCGTTAAGATATGCTTATGCGTCAGTATTCTGTAGTTTATCTGAGTTAAACATACAGCAGAACTACAGCTGACTGCTAACTGCTGAGTACAGTTAATTTCTCAGGGTGTATTTTTCTTCTGCTGTTTGTTCAGATATTAACACTTCCCAGTTTTGTATTTAGCCATAACAAATAAGTAAAAACAAATATCCCTGTGTTTTCTGGAAGACTTTATTGACTCTGTTTAATTTCTGAAGGAAGGGGAAGGTTGCATGAAGAAACTAAGAAACTGTCTGTTGTTTGGGCAGCCTGTAAATGCTGCATTGTGTCTCTAGATGAAATGTCATAATGCGTGGTGTTTCCTTTTATTCCTTTCGCCCTGTGAAAAGTGAAGTGCGGGAGTGTCTGAAACTTGACCAAGACCATAAGCAGTGTTTCTCTCTGTATAAACAAGTGAAGAAACTCAATAAGCAGATTGAGTCAGCAGAGGAATTCATCAGAGAAGGCAGGTAAGTGTTCACTGTTTTATTAAAAAAAAAAAAAAAAAAAATCACTACTGAGGTGCCAGCTCATTATTGACTGCGGAGCGATGGAGTGACGCCTTCTGCATCTGGCGGTTGAAGCGGTAACTGCGCACAGCTCTCAGGTTACAACTAAGATAAATATTGACTCGTAGTCAATTCTGAATTCTTTTTGATACCACTGTATTTTCTTTGCATACTTTATGCAGTGGGTATTAAGACCAAGGTAGGGATAATATTTGTCAGGTCTCAGGTGTTGTAAGACCTCCTCTTTAGACTGAAAACACCAATTTGTTCTGCGCTGCCTTGATAGCTGCAGTGGAACTGGCTCATAGGCCTCTTAACGTTCCATGGCTAATGCTTCTGTGTGCTTTTTTCGTGCTTCGTTTCAGTTTTACATGTTCCCCAGTGCACAGCCTCCAGCTGTAAGGAGCCCTAACAAGTGACTAAACGTCGTCAGGGTGGCTTTCTGAAAGGGAGTGCATCAGGAATGTGAATCAGCGCAATGGAAGGCGGTTTTATTGAGCCAGCAGTCCAGTTGGGCTCTTCACTCTAGCCTTTTATTAGATCCAGTATCAGCATGTTTTCAGGGACTCTTCTGAGAACTTGCATTTTTCTTAGCTTGTAGCGACCTATGAGTTCAATCACACACATTTTTGGGTGAATGTTCTGATCTGTTTCCTGTTAACTCTGGACCTTGAGTGTCTTTAAACCTTTACAGCAAAAATGCATTTTGCTGTGTGACTTGGTGGGAAGAAGGCAGGGAGAAAACCAGCTTCCTGGTTCCTGTTTTTTTTTTTTTTCTGGGGGGAGGATTTACTCCTCCAAAAGACAAATAGTACAGTGCTCCTGGCAAGATTCCAGACTTCATCTGTTTCAGTCATCAAAGAGGGAGAAGCTTTTCTTTAAGTGCAGAGTTGCATATTGGACAGGAAGCAAATCAGGACACTGTTGTATGTGCACACTGAGGGATGGCAGTCATGGTCTTCTGCAAAAGCCTTGCAGTCACAGTGCTTGGTCTTCTGCCGTGCAGCGCAGAAGAGGGAATGGGAATACAGTTCTTGAAGTGGCTGAAAGTTTTCTTTGTAGTGTTGCCTCACCTCACATCTTTAAGACCGGTGTAGCCAAAGTACATTGTAAATAAATGTCAGCGTTCTCAAATACTTGCTGTGTTTCATGATATCATGCTTTGTAACTGAAACAGGTATGAAGATGCTATCAGTAAATATGACTCTGTAATGAAAACTGAGCCAGAAGTCCCAGTTTATGCCACTCGTGCCAAAGAAAGGATCTGCCACTGTTTATCAAAGGTAAACTTTCACTTCCATCTCCAAATTTCTTTTTAAAAAAATGAAACAAAAACCATAACTCCACCCATAAATTCTGTTCTACTTTCTCCTCTTTAGAATCAGCAGGCTACAGAAGCCATAAAAGTTTGCTCAGAAGTTCTGCAACTGGAACCAACCAATGTGAATGCCCTGAAAGACAGAGCAGAGGCGTATTTGCTGGAAGACCTGTACGAAGAAGGTACAGTTTTGTGCATTTTGCACATGCATTTTTGTGGGCGTTTAACATGCAGTCAGTGTTTCAGAAACCATTAACATGCACACTGATTGTACACTTTGTTATCCCTAATCAGCACTGGTAGCTGCAGATTTACAAAAATATCTGCTGTTAGTTTTGCCTTGATTAGTACAAGTGCTGTGTACTTGCTTTATCTAGAGTTGTCTTTCCAACAGTGGTTATGCTCAGGATCTTTTCTGAGAGCATACAGCTTGTTTAGACTGAACACATTCTATGTAGGCAGCAGCGCCAGATGGCTGCGGTTATAGGTAACAGGTCACCGTGAGTGGGGTCTTGTGAACCCGGTTTAGGAACTCCCTTGGACTGTCGTTAGGTGACAGCGTGAAACAAGACGTTTTGTACTCTGGTATGCGCTCACAACAGAGGAAGATCCTGGGCAGTGCATCACCTCCACGTGGTTCCATCGTGCTGCCAAGAGCAGCCAACTCTGTCTGCTCTGGAGACAGCATCTGCATATGGGCTTTGCTGAAAGTGCATCCTGGTGTTTAGTTGTCCACCGGGCTTGCCCACCGGCAACCCGTAATGTCAGGTTGTGCGTGGCAGTCAGAACCATACCGAGGAGAACAAACACGCTGAAAACTTTTTGTCACTAAATTCTCAGTTTTTCTAAGAAAGAAAATGGGCTAACATGTTTTGAGGAGCATCCCTTGAATGCTTTACTGGAAGGCTACTTATTTGTCAGGGAACCAAGCCACACAAATCGCAGTGCGTGCGCAGTTGTTACTGCTGCACATCTGAATTGTAAGAGAAGTGACTGCTTCTGTTAGTGTAACTGCAAGGGGCCGAATGCCCTGTGTAGGAAGAGGTTCCTGTGGAGTTATGCTCTGCTAGGGTGGTGGAATGCTGCTGGCAAGGCTCTGAGTGAACTGGTGATGAAAGGTGAAGGCTGAGAGTACTGGCTCTCCAGCACACACCTACACCCCTTCACCCCAAATCTTCCTGCTGGCGATGTCTGTTGGGGTTGTGCAGGACCCGCTGGCTGTTCCTCACTTCCCAGGAGACAGAGTACCACGGGACTGTTCCTTGGTCCATTTTCAGCTTTGGAGAAGAGGGACTCGGTGACTGGTGGCTTGGGGTGCACCATTACATTGCTGTGTGGCTTCTTGTGGAGCACTGAGTGCTAATGTGCTACACAAATCTTCAACGTTAAGTTTAGTGAGTCTCCTTTCTACAAGGAGACAGCCTTAAGAAGGAGACTTGGGCAATCGGTGTGTTCCGTCCCTCTGTGCTCACTCATGCAGCAGCTTTTGAAGCCTTGGACTGTTTCAGTCAGATGCAGTAATGGAAAGGACTTGCAGGCTTTAAATCTGCTGGAAAACTAGTTATATCTATTTTAATACTCACAGAACAGTTTTCTGTGTTCTGCAACTGGATTGCCAGCTTTACAACTGAACAACAAAACCCTCCTCACTCTAAACAGTGAGACAGCTGTTCTCATTAATGATGTGCTCAGATTTTTTTTTTTTTGAGAAATGAATTGCTGAGTGGTGGTATTGCTCACTTCTTGAAGTGATCCTCAAAAATGAGACCTGCTTTTTGTTTTGCTTTTTTTTTTTTTTTTTGGCCACCCTAACTCAAATGCTTGAAAACAAAGTGTAAAGAGGACTGGTGTGGCTTCAGGCAGTTGTTTAGCAGCCCTGTATGTAGGCTTTGTGCTTTGGAAGTGACCTTGTCTAGTCCTCCTCTGCTGAAGCTGGCAAGCCTGTTAGATCCTTATAAGAAAAGGGGGAAGACGGCAGCATTTCTGAGAACAGCTGCTGGCCTTTACACAAAGGCATGGCTTAAAAATGCGAGAGGAAGTAGTGCCATTCTGTTTTCTCTAAAGTGGTCATTTTCCACCTTCTGACTGTTTAGGACTGTGGTACCATCCTAAAACTAAGCCTCAAAGGTTTCACAGTGATGAGGCCCCATCAGGCGTTTCCCAAGTTTCAGCACAGTGGAGTGAGCTCAGTCACCACTGGGAAAAACAGATTTACAAATGCTTCCCTAAAACCAGTTCTTTAACAAGGTGTAGCACAGATGCCCAGAGCAGGCTTGGAGCAGCTGCCTCCCTGTCTGGCACGTAGGGAAGCACTGGGGGGGGGATTCTGGGAGAGCTTGTTGCCTGGGCTGGAGCCCCCAGACTGGGCATGGGCTGGCTCTGGGGGTCACCACGCAAAAGCGGACCCGTGTTCCCCCAAATCCCTGCTGATGAGCACATCCCCTGCTGTCCTCCTGCCCATGGCAGTGGTAGGATGGTTGTAGGTACGCTCTGCATTCCAGCAGCGCCTCCACGAACACTGTGAAGTTCATTAACATTAGTCTGCCTGAAGGTGTCTTCACGTGTCCTTCGGTTTCAACTGCTGTAAAATGATGGCTGATTTCTCTCTGCTTTAAGAGCAGTAGAGTAATTAAAATCATGGTCTCCTATTTAAGGTGGTAAATTGATTCCCTCTCTTCCCTCAAGAAAATTTCAAGCTGGAGGCACCTATTTCCCGTTTAAGGACTGAAATTTCAAAGTGCTCACGATTCCAAACTCTGAAGGAGATTATTGTTAAATGCTCAAGTTGTACTTCAGGATGTAGAGCTGAGTCCTGATTCCCGTTAAAAGGCTTTAATTACTTCACAGTCGCATGGGATCCAGGGCTTGTCTGTGAAGACAGATGTGTAACAAATCCTTTCCTGGCTTAACCCATAGGCAGGGGAGTCTGTCTATAACGGATCCAGCACATCTGTTTTCAAAGAGGTTTTTTTCCTCTTTTTGCATGCTGCTTCAGAATTGCTGAGGAAATCTTTCTCTCTCCACCCTACTGCTGTAGAAGGGGCAGTCCTTGTTTCAGGACGACTCTTGTATTGAAAGCAGGACAGTTAGGTCCGACTGAAGTGTTTCAATTGAAATGGGTACCGGAAGCTGTTCATGTTATGGGACGGGGTGCACGGAGGAAAGGATGTCCTCTGAAACAGCAGGCCAGTAAGGAGAAACGGTGACCCTGTGTTGGCGTGTGAGGTGTTAGTGCTTCTAGAAACAGAGGAGGTGAGAGGAGCTGATTCAGTCAGTAGCTCACTGGGCATGCTGCAAATGGGTACTAAGTCTCTTGGATCCATAACAAAGTTTTTGTCATCAGGGAGCTGTCATCCTGCTTCAAAAGCACCTGCTTCCAGCCCTCACCCCACAGCTGTGGGGAGAGCTCAGGTCTGGGTGAGGAAAGAATTCTACGTTGGAGAACTCCAGCAGAACTGAAAGGAAGTGCAAAATGCACTGGAGCTGGGTGTGCTGTCCCTCAGCAGCACGTGGTGCTGCAGGACACACCTTCCCACACACTTGACATTTGCAGCCCCTGAATGAGGATTTTCGGAAGAGGAAGGTTTTCAGAGGGAGCTACTGCTTTTGCTGCATGTATTTGCCCCTTAGCTTGGTTTCCAGTGGTGGTGCGTGCTGGAGGTGCCGTGGTGCTCGGGGAGGCTGAGGGATCTGATCTGCGTCTGTGAGGATGCTGTGATGAGACACGAGGCAGATGAAGTACAGTAGTGCTCAAAATTACTGGGGTGGTAAAGCAGCGTAGTGAAATCCCTGCAGCTGCATTAGTTGTATCAACGTCATCAGTGTAGGTGAGGCACACGCATTAGTGTAGGCTCACATTTGTGTGTTTGTTTTTTTCAAGGATGTGACAAATTGTTAGAGATGTCAGCAGAATGCAGAATGTTTTGTTCAAGCAGCAAATAACTGTCCAGTGATGTGAAAATGACTAGAAATCTTTTGTCTGTAATAGCGTACAAAATTGTTGGGGCACTGGCAATGCTTCTTGGAATTTTTTTCAATAACCACACAAGTTTGCAGTGCTATCAGATGTCTGAGTAGTACAAATTCATTAGCACTTCCTGCTGTCTTGCTCAGAAACAGTGAAAAACAAATGTAACACCTGCTGAGAACTAGCAGCTGCTTGGAAATAATCTGATGCAAGCGCTCTGTCCAACTTGAGAAGCCTAGGAGACGTGGATCTGCAAATGAGACTGTGAGGGCTGTAGCAGGGAGAGAAGAGCAGTCTCATTTCAGACTTCGGCAGTTGCTTCCCTTGATAAATGTTGATCTCAAAGGATACGTAAAATGGGTGTGTTAAGCATTCAGTTACCCCTTAGTAATAGGGTTTACTTTAAAAAAAAAAAAAAAAAAAATGAGATCTTTTCAAAATTCATGGATGCATTAAGGCCCCTCTCTTGCTTTCATTCCTGAGAAATGCAGCTCCTGGGGTAACAGCAAGAGAGAATGCCTTCTGGGGGTGGGGAACAAAACAACACCCAAAGCTAACAGCAGCTGGCTGCAGCCATATTTACATTGGGGCACGGAAGGAAATATTTGTCTCTTCACTAACGGTCACGATTGAGGTGCTACATGAATGAGGTTAGTGATCATCTGAAATCCATCCTTGCTGTCAGAGGAGGAGACTGTCCTGCTGGCCGAATGCTCGCAGTGAGAAGGAATATTGATGTGCAGGTTCTGCACAGTGCATCCTTCAGTTGCGCAGCGTGTGTCGGACTGATGGGGTGCAGCGGCCTCTTCACTCTCTGGGCACTGAAACTTGCTTCTTGATTTCTGTTTCATCCCTGTCCTTGCTGCTCATGTTCATCC
Source organism: Alectura lathami (assembly GCA_013399715.1). Taxonomy (NCBI): domain Eukaryota; kingdom Metazoa; phylum Chordata; class Aves; order Galliformes; family Megapodiidae; genus Alectura; species Alectura lathami. The sequence continues at coordinate 33,170 of VXAV01002011.1, read as the reverse complement.
ATGTGACTTCACAACACCTGGAGGGCTTTCTGACCAGCTGCTGATAACCTCTCTTCCCCTCCCTTGCCAAAGTGTGGTGAATCTAAAGAAAGAAACTGATTTACATCTGGAAGTGTTGTCTTAGTTTTCTAATTTGGAAAAAACACCTGGCAAGTTGGAGTCAAAGTTCTGCTGTTTAGAAATTGTGATAGCAAAATTCTAGTTTGGAGAGTGGTTGAGCTCTTTAAATTGAGGTTTGTGGAGAGTTGTGTAATATTTTTTTTTTTTTCCACTTCTCTTTGAAAAGCAATTAAAGACTATGAAACCGCCCAAGCCAACAGCGAGAATGACCAACAGATTCGGGAGGGGCTGGAACGAGCCCAGAGGATGCTGAAGCAGTCACAGAAGAGAGATTACTATAAAATTCTGGGAGTAAAAAGGTGAGGCGTTAATATCTGAGATGATGACATGGAAGTTGGCTGTTAAACTGGCGTATCTGGAGCTGATCGCTCGCCTTTGTTCTGTTACGTGTTAGTTTGTGTCCTGCTACCTCCGCTTTCCCACTGTGCTAGATTGGCAGTGTTAAGCACCTCAGTAGTAGCATTTATTTAAGATTCTTCTAGAAAGAATGAAAAGAAACTACCGCTGGGAAGGAAGGAAATAAATCCTTTGAGAAATCCTGGTATGGATGATCAAAAGTAAGGTGGCTGAATTGGGGAAAAAGTTAAGGCTGGAAGGAATTACTGAAAGCCATTAAAAAAAAAATTATGGCCAATATTGTGGTAGATTGGAAGAGCTTGAAAAGACCGAATAGAAGTGGCTTCTGCCACGAACCTAGCAAAAATAACGACTTCTCTTTTTAATGGGAACCAACTGCTCAGTTCTGAACCTGTGTTGGCTGTCCTTCTGCCCGTGAACTAATTCAGGCTCTGCTCTTTACGCTTCTTGTGGTTCACCCTGCTGTAAATTCTTTGGACTGGGAGCTGTGTATAGAAGCTGGCAGTAGCATCTTCCCACACAGAGCGCGTGGGTGGTGGGAAGAGGAGCCCTGATTTTTGTATGAATGATTCAGTTGCATCTCTTAATTTCCCCGATGCCCTTCATTACTCCTCCAGTGTTTAAAATAACCCATAGGATCAATTAGACTTGCGAGTTATTACCTATCTTTTTATCTATCCAGAAATGCCAGAAAGCAAGAAATTATAAAAGCTTACAGAAAGCTGGCGTCCCAGTGGCACCCTGACAACTTCCAGAGCGAGGAAGAAAAGAAGAAAGCAGAGAAGAAGTTCATTGACATAGCAGCTGCTAAGGAAGTCCTTACTGACCCAGGTAATGAGCGTTCATACGCAGTTCTCAGAAACACTGTGGGTAGTGGGAAGCCCTCTCCTGCGTTAAGGCAGGCTCTGTTTGTAGTCATGTCCATCAGCCAGAGGCTCTGTGCACCGGGAGTGTCTGAGATACTGCCATCATCTTCTGGGCATGTTCCTCTAGTTTCTTTTTGACGCTGCTTCTGATGTCATGGAGTCAGCCCAGCCAGGCAAGAGAAGTGACACTGGCCGCGCATTACGTTTGTAATGCCACGTTAGACCTGTGGTGCTTTCAGCCTCTTCTTTCTTACTGCAGTGACGTCGGGCCTTTCCTCCATACACCCTTCCTTGATCTCTGGCTATAGAGTGACCCTTCTGGTCACTATAATGACCTATGAAATGTACAAAAAATTAGAAAAACTGTAAGAGAAGAGCCAGCAGGATCCGGTATGTTCCGTCCTCTGCCCGTCCCAAGTGGGCGGAGCAGTGAGAGGACAAATGCAGTGAACTCAGCAAGGACAAGATGCCCCCTGTTGTTTGTGGGACATGGTTTATCCAAGTGCAGCTGTCTTGTCCCTGTTGGAATTTCATCGTCCTGTTTCTAGCCTTGTTTCAAATGACATCACAGCTGGAGGCTCCTCTCCCCTGTCAGCCCCCTGCAGAGCTGTGAAAAACTCAAAGGTAACGGGACAGGTTCCTACAGGTGCTGCCAGCAGGGAAGACGATAGGGGTTCTCTGGCATGGGGGTGGTTCTGAGCTGTTCGTTGGCCGTCAGGGACGTTCTGTGTTGCTGCCCTACCTGCAGCGCCTTCATTCCACCTTGGTCTTGTTTCCCCCAGAAATGAGGCGGAAGTTTGACGCGGGAGAGGACCCCCTGGATGCGGAGAGCCAGCAGGGCGGGGGCAACCCCTTCCACAGGAACTGGAACACGTGGCAAGGATTCAACCCCTTCGGTTCTGGGGGAGGACCATTTACATTCAAATTTCACTTCAGTTAGAGCCAAGACTGTTTGGGGTGGCTGCTGCTGTTTTTTACTTAATTTGATGAAAAAATAAAAACTCTCTCAGTTCAAGACCCAAAATCTTAATTTCTAATGTTGTCCTTAACCCAGAGTCTTACTGCACTAGAAGAAAGTTGCTCCTTTCTTCTGAGATTCAGGGAGTTTGCTTTGTAGTGGGCTTAACAAGCGTGTACTGCTGGGGGAGGTTGGATATGGTTTTGTTACTGCCTGTGTGTTCGTCGTGGGTGCGCGGGAGATGCTCGTTGCTCTGGATGGAAAAAACAGTAAGGGGCTGTTTAGGACAACACTTAAATGCATCTTTAGGACTCGAGTATATGCTTACAGGTAAAAATGCATGTAAATATTTTTCTGAATCGGGGCCTAATAAACGTGGAAGGGGTAGTTCCAGTAGTCTCTGCGTTAACAAACCGTTAGTCGTCGTGCTCGGCAGAATGATCCATTTCTCAGTATTTAAAGGAAACCCTGGTGACCACCTGTATTATTGTGGGCAGTGCCATAGGCAGGGTGAGGGGGCTGCATCCTGGACTGGCCCCAGCAGCCTCTTGTGAAGATCACTTGTGAGTAGTGGTATTTGAAAATGGCTGCTCACTTCATCCAATAACCTGAAATTAATTGGGATCGCTTCCCCAGCAGCAGTTGCCAAATATGAAAGTAAAAAAGTGCATCTGCTTTTTTTTTTTTTGTGAAGACTGTTCCTGTGATTTGGAATGTTTAAGTATTGTTATTGAGTAGTTTGCACTTTAACAAAATATCTGGTTGGGATTTGAGCAAAACAGCGTCACGTGACCTGCCTGCCCCAGCTCTGCAGTAGTTTATTGCAGTAGTGTAGTGCAGTGACTGAACCGTGCGGGATACGAGGCAGGACCCGGTCTGTAGCTGCTGCAGTTGAAATCACTGGTGGGCACCTGTTGTGCTAGAACGCAAGAGTGACAATTCTTTCACTGACTGATTTGAACTGGGGAACTCTAATCAGTGGGTAGGGATCTTCTCTCACTTCAGCTCATGGCATTTAAAAGTAAAAGTTGCCTCAGTCAAACAAATGAAGTCTTCAATCTGAAAGTGACTTTTACTAGAGTGCAGCTGCTTGTGAAGCACAGCCCTCGTCTGCTGCCTCAAGCGCTCCACAAGCAGAGCTGTGGCTTTGGAAAATGTTTTTCAGCAGCAATTTCAAGGTCAGCGTTTGGTCAACAGAAATCTATCTTCAGACTGATGAGTGTGCAGGGTGATTCCTTGTAGCTCGTGGTACAAAAACGCCCCGGCATCCTGTTAACATCCAGCAGCAGGTGTTTCCCAGTTGAATCGCTTCCAGCAGCTTGACCTCTGTTGAGCAGGCTCAGGACGCTGGCAGTGCCCTACCGAGGTCAGTGCGGCTCTGACCACTGGGTTCGGAGGCAATGCTGGTCACTGCGGTGCAGCACGGGCAGCCTCTGCAGGCACTTTCCACTCGCAGCAGCGGGGCCGCAGGGCTCAGCCGCAGCCCCCGGTTGCTGCCAGCCTTCCCTGGCTGCGGCGTGGCAGACCCCAGTGCGCTGTTACTGTGCAGGTGCCCGTTGCACAGTCGTGTGGCTGCCCTTGCCCCCGTCAGCACGCTGTGTTCGCTGCAGGAGGGGCTGCTGGGAGATGCTCCCGAGCAACCAGTGCAAGCAGCACGCCGCGATTTGCACAGAGGGACGTGTTCAGTTCCAGGAAGGCACAACAAATACCGCACCGTGTGCTACAGAAATACTAAAATGTTGCATGTTGGAGGACTGCCCTTGTGCAGCTTTTTGTTCTCATCTCTGTTTTCAAAGCTGTGGCTGAGAGGTTTTTAATTTTTTTAAAATTATTTTTTAGGGAAGGAATAAGATGGCCCCTCATAAGTAAACTATTCATAAAAGCATTGGTGGTAGAGCAGTGCGTAGCCACTGCTTCTAATGCAGCGGACACCTCTGTAGAGTGGAAGCAGGCAGGAACAGAAAGGATTGTTTGACAGTGAATGGGAAAGGGAAAATTATGTATTTTTGGGGAAAAAGGCTTGAATCTAGTCAGTGGACGGTGATTAATACTTGCGTGCTGTTCATGGATATCTCTTGTGAAAGGCACTGTCTTGAAGGATGACAAGGAGTCAGGCTTTCTGGTGCTGAGCAGCTGCTGGTCACATGAATGTCACCACTCAGGCGCTGTTGAAGCGAGCAGATGCTGGCTTTGAGCTGTAGGGTACTTTTGGAAACACACACAAAAAAAGTTGTGTGTAAAACAAACAAAACAAACAAAAAGCTTTCATGTTTCAATCATTTCCAGGTTTTCAGGTACAGTGCTGCATTTGCCGGTGCACCTCAGAAGACGAGGCGCTGGCAATGCACCGGGTGGGTGCCCATGGTGCAGGCCATGTGCGAGCAAACAGAGTTCGCCTCTGTAATGGGTGTCTGTAGTGCAGTGATGGTCAAACAGAACATTGAGATAACGTCCTGGTGGTTTGTGAAGCCTCAGATGTGCATGAGCATCATCACAGCTGGCCTCTGTCTAGATGCAGCCTTCCTATGTTGAACTCTGTCGTGCGGTTTTATAGTTTCCAGCTTGTTTTAAAGCACGGGGGGTGGCTTACTTTACTTGAGGTGTGCTTAATGCTGATGTGTTAATAAGTCAGTATTAAAACAGATTCAGAGTGAATTATAGGCTTAAGAGCTCAAACTTGTGACATATGCAGAAAATGTTAGCTTAAAAAAAAATTAGAATAAGAGCTTGTTATCATTTCAGTTTCCAGACCTGTGTTTGGAATAAGAATGACGCTTCTGTTTTGGGCTGTGATTTGTAGGGGCTTTGCTGGAAATCAGCTGGTGTAGCATAGCAGGTTAGTTGTATTTAAAAGTGCCTTACTGTAAGGTATCATTTGTTGCTCTGTAATACCCACTTTTATCCATAAAATTAAAAAATAAAAATGGGAGGATCGTTCTTTTTTTGCCCACTGCAAATTTTGAAGTAGTAGTTTTAAGAAGGATGAGTGAAGTTAGCCAGAGGTTTATCAAATGTCTCAAATTGTCTTTATATAAAATCATAAATCTAAAAAGCAAGAACTGTTTTTCTAGAACTGTGGGAATTATTTTATGGTATTTTTCACAATAAAGATATTTATGATGACAAGAAAGCACTGTAGTGTTTGTCTGCCCTTCTTTCTTCATCCTGCTCTTCTGTTTTCCAAGCTCGTGTTGTGCCGTGTTAACGCTGCTCCATCTGAAGGCTGTTTGGGGCTAGGCTAAGATTTCTCAAGCAGCTGGTGCAGAAGTTGCAATGCAGCTGAAAACACTGGGCTGAGTAAACAAACATTGGTTTTCAGAGAGATTCTGGACAGCACCTTATTTCCTTCTCTAGTCTGACTGGGAACAGACCTGCAGCCAACTACAGCACACCGGGTTTTTGTCCCTGAGGAATTCTCTACTTTGTGTACAGGAACAGGGGAGTGTTCTGTAATGGGGCGGCTGCAACGCTCCCCTCCGTATTCACACCACACAGAAGCTGAAGGAGCTCCTGGCTCAAGAGAAGCAGCAGCAGTGCCACTGTGCAAGGGCTGGGGCGCAAACTGGGTTGCAGGGCTCTGAGCAGGCCCTGCCCTCTGCTGTGGTGGAGTTCAAGTCAATCGGTGATGGCAGTGAAATGGGAATTCACAGATGATGCCAAAATACAGCCACTGAGGACTAGACCTAGTCACCAGTACTGCCCCTGTGCAGCAACATCAGAGCCCAAGTAGAGTCATAGCTGTGGAGTCATATCGTTCCACATGTCACAGGGTGACAGTCCTGCCTGCAGCCATCCAAAGCATCACCACAATGTGTGTGTTATTTTCTCCATCATCCCTAGGAACTTAATTGTTAGGAGTTTTAGCAGTGCTGGGTTGGAAGCAACTTCTTGTACGCTGCGTTATGTATGCATACAGTGGTGGAAGGCACAGACACAGCTGGAGTGAGCTGAGGTGCTGGAGTAACAAAAAAAATGGCATGGCATGCAGCTGCCAGATCTGTGAATGTGAATACAGATGTCAGAAAGCGAGAGGAGATCCTGGGATGCCAGGAACAAGGGCTTCTTTAAGAGGACAGGTTTGACATCAGATTGCTCAGCGTGGCTTCCCAGCATACAGCCGCAGCCCACCTGTCAGACAAGAACACCTCAGCGGTGCACAGCAGTAAGGCACAGTTACGGGAATCTTGGGAAGTGAACTCTGCAGGGACTGTGGAAGGAACTGCAGCTGGAGCACTGGGGAGGGTTTGGGGGGTCTCCAGGCTCACAGCTGCAGGCAAAGCACCCACGTAACTGGGGAGGGGACAGGCACACAGTGCCACCACGATCCTTTCACAAGGTAAGGTGCAAATCTGGCTACGTATGACAGACAACATCCTCGGGTGTACCGCTCACCCCTGTTGGCTGGGAAACTGACTTCACAGCACCGTTATCTTTAGAGATGAAGCACCTCAAAGGTAAATAAAAAGAGAGCCTGAACAGCTTCAGGCCTGCATTTCGTGTATGTTTGTCTGTATAGAACTATCATCTCTGGTGGAGATTAATGACCTGATACTAAAAGCTCAGCAACTATGTAGCTAATTAATTCTACAATTCCTATTACTGTCTTTTCCTTGTACGTCTTCAGGTTTTTAAAAAAAAACAACACAGATGGGAGCACAGCACTGACTGATTCTGTTTTTAAGCCATGGACTATAAATAAAGTTCTGTGCTTAGTACAAGGCACTCTCAGACCCATCTGCACATCTACATTTCACAGTCATCAGAGCCCAGGCTCGGGTGCAAGAGCAGTGCACTGAGGAGTGCAGCAGGAGGACACTATTTGTATGACGGCATCTGTGAGACTTGGCCACCTCTGGTGAGAAGCCGCCAGGATGTTTCACCCAAAGGAGAGAGGGTTCACATAGAAAAGAAGTGAAATCTCCATCAGCAGAGAGAAATTTAGGTACAGCAACGCTGATTATGGCTGTAACTATTACAGCGGTGCCTTCAGGCGAGGAATTCACAAACCAAATTGAGACTTACATCCCAGTAGGCTGAGAAATGTCAGAAAGAGCTGCTGGGGCACAGCACGGATGTGCCTGGAATTCAGGATGAAATGTTAGCTCACATAAGAGGCAGCCTCAACTGTCAGCAAGAGCTGAGGTCCTCATCCCCACTCATTCAGGGGGATTTGAACCCACACAGCTTGAGAGTGCATCTCAAGCACAAACAAGGTCTAAGCAGGAAAAAAGAAATCACCTACTGAGCCCCGAAATATAAAATCTTGGTGTGAGCTCAAGTGCTTGGTTTAGGAGAAGGTTAAAAGAAACCTGATTGAGAAATATTTCCTGTTCTAAAGCCATCTTTTCAAAAACGCTGCAAAACAGGACAAGAAAAAATAATGCTTTTTTCTCCAGTGGCACCTTTAATGCTTTGTACACCATACACAATCCACTGTTTCAGTATTACAAATATACTGATACGCTAATGATGCTTTAAAGAGACTTCTGAAAAGTAGTAATACATTTGCTGGACCTCTCTGTTTTATAAACAGCTCATTGCTTCAAAAAACTGCTTTTCCTGAAAATATTATATTGGGGAAAAAAAGCTGTAACACATTTTTTACAAATAAATACAACCCTGTAGAAAGTGGCACGAGAGCTTTTAAATCCTCAAAGTGAGTGTGGTGGTACTGCTTGATTACATGCGAAATGCCCCCCTGGGTACTTCACGTGCAGAAAATGCCCACAACAGAGCTTTTAAAATCCATACGTATGTTAAAACTGTGACTCAAAATCCATAAAGACAATACAACGCAAAATGTAAACGGCTGTGGAAGATCCGCATGACTTAAAAGGCTGTCAGCAGAGCACGGGTGTCAATACCTGCGCTCGCAGGAAGCCATTCCGAACAACCTGCACCTGAGAACGATGACTGTGTACAGAGCGTCCTTTATTACCATTCATTCACTTACCTGCAGGAATGGAAGCACGCAGCTCACGATGGATTTGCCCACTTAGTGCCAATTACATTATCTTTGGTAATTACAAGCATCGAGTTTGAAAGACTGCACTAAGCTGTTCCTACAGGAATTTGTGGTTATATGCAGCCTATTTTGCAGTCAGCACGAACTAAGCAGCAGGGCATGTATTTGAGGCACTAGGTAGCACTTCAATAAATAAATCTCCTATTTTCGAACGTGTATCGCAAGAATTTTTCACTGCAGTTCTTCTGAGATCAAAATACCAATAGCTCATCAGAGCAACAGTTTTGTGAGCACCTGTTTATAAAATTACAGCAGACACCACCGAGGGTCAAAATTACTCAAGTATTTTATTATTCCAACTTCTGAACAGAATCAAAACTGAATCAAAACTGAGTGGAAATAGCCCTTGTAGCCATTGCTACAATGAGAGTTTGTCTTGTGACCACAGCATTTCTCCAGGGACAAAAACTACAGACATATAACCAAAATTCCTTGTATTTAAATACATTAGATTAAATGCATGTAATCTGCATACAACAGCGTTCATGTAGCCTCTCCCTGTTCCCAGTGTCTGACCCAGCGTATCCTCAAAGAGCTGAATACTTCGTTCTTTATATTCTAAAACCCTCTGGGCAAATTGTCTTCTAGAGAAGGAGGAGAAAAACAAAGAGATAAGGAAAGCTACTCTACAGTGATTAAAATAAAACCAAGTACCTGTGGATTTGTCTCTTCTGTTCTCTGCATTTCATATAAAACTTTTTAAATAACACCATAAGTTATAAAATACTTCACTTCACATGAAGGAATGTTACAAATAATGCCGTCGTAAGTTCCACTCAGTCTTTTGCAGAAGACAACTGCACCGTGACCATTGCTGTTCACAGGTGGTGCTAAAGTTCATCGTGCTTCAAACCTGTAACCAAAGGAAAAAAAAAATACAAAAAACAGTTATGTAGAAACGTAGTGAGTGGTTTTGTAAAATGTGGAGAAAACCCTTTCCTGTCTATTTACTGCGACAGGACCCGAGGGAATGGCATGGAGCTGCGTCAGGGGAGGGTCAGGCTGGGGGTTAGGACAGGGTCCCTAGGGCATGGAGCAGGCTCCCCAGGGCAGTGGGCACGGCCCCAGGCTGCTGGAGCTCAAGGAGCGTTTGGACACTGCTCTCAGACACAGGGCTTGGATGTGGAGTGATGTCCAAACAGAGCAGCAGCGCTTCAGTTCTCTCAATGGTTCCGTGTGGGCAGTGCTCAGTTTTGGATGGGAGCCTAACCTCACTCCCCTCACCTCTCTCACCTCACCAGGGTACTGTTCTGCATAGCCTTTGTCCTGTACTTCAGAAATCTTTCACGTTTGTACTTTGAATATGCACTTGCTCAACAGGATTAAGAAGGAAGAACAGCAATATGATGACATAAAATTTCGTACTTGAAAATTAAACAGCAAGTGACTTTCAAGCCAGTTTCAAGCAGAAAGAACACATGGGTTACCGCACTACTACATTAATACAGGGGAGTGACACTGGGGAATCAAACTACTGAAAAAGTTTTTGTGAACTGATTATTTAATAGAGGGTCAGGAACCTACTGCTTCACAGACTACACTGAGTTAAAAGAAATAAGCTTCAGGTTCTGTAAGTGAAGCCTAAGCTAATGTGCTTTATTTTTGTGCCTCAAAAGCTGCCAACAGCTGGTTGCGTTTGAGCCCCACTTAAAAATTTTGTCCCCTCGGACTTCGGCACAAAAAAAAAGATTTTCTTCTTTTCAGTGCAGCTCCTGTGTAAAGAAGCATCACGTGACTCATAAAACCCACATGATTTCTCAAAGAAAAGAGAAAATTACACAATGTAGGTGCCCACTGACCCCAACCTTAATTTCCAACAAATTATTTTAAAGAATTAACACATGACTATGAATGCAAATTACCTTTTTGAAAGAGCGATGTTTTATTTTTCTTCTCTCTCTCAATTTGCTGTATTAACTTTCGTATCTCAGTGTCATAGTCAGCCCATTCCGGAACTATCCGGGCAGCAGCCTTTAGTTTGGGTTCTTTGGTCTGGGGATTGTTGCACTGAAAGTTTAGAACACACGAGATGTAAACAGCGCCGATGTGGAAGAACCACCCTTCCGAGGAACTGGCAGTGATCACCTCCCCAGTGCCGCTGCGCATGAAGAGCAGAACCAGCACATGTCCCCGTCCACGGCCAGCCACCTCATCGTGTGCTGACGAGAAGAACGGCAATCTCCTTGTTTGAGAACTGTCTCCAGTTTACTTCAACGTGAAAATAAGTTGATCTTCAGACAAAAACTACACCGCAGCAGATCATTAAACTTGACAAAGCATTTAGTGAAGTATAGTAAAATGCCAGGTACACAAAAAAGATCATAATATTTTGCAGAGAACTGCTACTTGCCATATTTTCTGGTCACTATATCAGCACAAATATCTGGCTAACATGCGCGTGTTTTATAGCAAGAGCCACTTCCCAGCAGCCCAGAGAAATACCTAGTCTCCAAAGTATTTCTTTGCTCTCAGTCATCTCGTATCTCATATCTAACAATAATTTTGTCAGCGTTTACAATTCCATTGGAGGACAAAATGCAAGGTCAGTTACCTTGATATTCATCAAAACCACAAAAGACTAACAAAAAAAAATCACACCAAACAAACTGTAAATGATCCCTGTTTATATCATTTAAAACATTTTATTGCAAATACTTCAATTTCTCCGTGTGCTCCTGACTGCATGGGTAGCACAGACTTAGCTACCACAAGACTACTGGTATTTAGGCAAAGTTACCGGGGGACACACAAGGCATACATCAACACACTGAAATTAAAACCAGTATCATGGTTTCTGCTAAGGTAATGATGGCTCTTCTGGTGCTGTCTAGAAAATAGATTACTTCCATGAAATAACAAAAGTCGTAATAAAAAGTGATACATGATAATGGGGATTGAAAGGTGGTCTAGCAACTTGATTTCAGTCTTATATACGTAAGAATATACGTAGAGGAGTGAAAATAGGGGGAATATACATAAAGGAGTGAAAAACCCCGATCCTATCCAGTTACAGATAGCAACACCTAACCTTCAGGCACAGTTTTCACCTTCAACATACGCAAATTTGGTACGGAGCACGCGGGAGAGCTCTGAACCTGGTTCTGAACCAGGACCTGGTGAACCTGCCAGCAAGGCTGGCTCCGTGCCATCACATAAGCATACCTCAAAAGGCACAGAAATTGCAGGGAATTTTTCGATCTAGAACTAATTCAACTCAAAATCAACTCACCAAGTCTATTGTTTTAGCCTTCTTCTTCGATTCGTCATCACACCAGGTTTCACACCAAAGCCATTCTTGAGGGAGAGATTTGATAGCTACTTGATGAATCATGTTGTTGGGAAGATCCTGGACAAGTTTGTAACATCGTGAATTAGCACTGCGTTTTGATGTAACTGGTTAGCAAGCAATTGAAAGAGATCCCACAGAATATCTCTGCCTGTTACCATTTCTGCAGTTTGTTCTCTTTCATTCTGAGTGCTCATCTGGCTTTTTTTTCAGTTACATTTGAAACTTAGCAATGCTAATTTTGGTGGCCAATTCGTATTATTTTCCTGTACTTATGTCCGTCTTTCCTCAGTTGACATAGGCATGCTTACAGCTCAGATACTGCATGCCATGCTCTGAACACTGTTGAGCAGAATGAGGCTGTGCAAAATTTTTATAGCACATCTTAACCATATTTCCATTCCTCGCATTTGCAAAAAGAAGCTCAAAAGCACGTAATTATGACACCAGTCTAAAGTTAGCCTTCTTCTAGGAAACGGATTCAGAAACATGAGTGTGAAAAGCAAAAGCTGTTAAGCTGCTATTCTGGCTATCTTCCTTACTTAAAGCTTCGTTTTTTTCACCTTTATCATACAGTTAACTACTCTTACCATGCAAACACGAAACTAATATTTTGCTGAATGTAGGGAACAGCATTTACAAAAGAGAAAGAGCCCAGGCAGTCATACACAGAGCACGGGTACTCTGGCCACAGTTAGAAATGACAGTGGTGGATCCTTCCGTAAGCTCCTTCCCATGCACAGCCCTACATTACATCTAAAAAGCCAATGTCAGTACTCAAGCAAGTATTAGTCACATCTTATTTTGCCAGTTCACATCGCTAAATGTGACAGAATAAAATGATACTTCCAGCTGAGTTACAAGAAGCTCCTAATTCAAATATAGACAGTAATGAAAAAATTGAACCAAACAGAAGTATATTGCGGCAAGATATTTAAACATTAATTTCAATGTTTCCTTTTTTGGAAAACTTAAATTCTATGAATATTGGGAAGATTAAACAGATGCTTTATCATTGTATCAAAATCCAGGGAAAAGAAGCTGTTTTTCTGTTGTGCCTCTCTGGCTTTCTACATGAAATCACAATTCCTCAGTCAGTACAGCAGCTCTCAAAGCTGTGAACTTAGAAATTGTTAAATGGAGCAGAAAGCAGAAAGACAGCTGCTAGTTCCAGGATTTCAAATATACAAAAGCAAATGCTTTAAAAAAAAAAAAAAAATCTCAACCAAAAGTTGCTTATCCTTTCAAATGAAAGTGATTGATCCTCAAAACCACTCAAATACGTCTAGAAGATCGAAGAGGAAATACTCATGAGTCAGAAGAATAAATCAACAAGGGTAAGACCAGATTGTTTTCACTGATGGTGCCAAAATTCTTGATCATTCAAAAGAAGTACACTGATTAAATAAGTTTCCTAGACTCTCGCAAGCAACATATAAAAGTTGCTCTTCAATGTGATTTATAATATGAGCATTTTCACATTTAGCCAGATAACCTACAGAATTTTAAAGGTGGACTTATCTACAGAAACATTTTTATTAGAAAATAAAAACTCAATTTAAAAATATGAATTCTTTTTTGATAAAAGATTTCACTATCACATTCCTTTCCACTGATTTTTATTCTGCAAGTAAAGAACAAGATGGTTAATTATCTATTTTTTAATGACATGGTATTAGTATAAATATTTCTTTTTTTTTTTTTTTTCATCTTCATACAGATACTTCCATGCTTCACCTTACAAAGTACCATTACATACGCTGTACTGGAAGTCTGGTTTTTATCATGCGTAATTTTTCTCCTTATCAATTATTTTCTTACTATCTTTGGCATTTAAAATTCCTTTTTTTTTTTCACTCTATCTACTTCTACTTTGTGGTTTATATTAGCACACCCCAAATTACCACCCATGGACACAGCAGCACAGGCCAAAATCTGTCACTTTGCTGGTAAAATAGCAAAGAACTGAGACTGTTCTTTGAGAAGGGCAGTGAGAACTCCAGTCAGGTATTTTACAGCAAATATCTTAACGCTCCCCTATCGGCAGACACAGGCACTCCAGGAGTCTTGCAAAAGCCTTTGCCCTGTGGTTTGTACTTCTAGGAACGATGATGTATTTGGAGTAAATGAAGCCAGAAGGTGATCCCTCCCCATACAATCAGAAAGCAGATTACTACAAAAATATTACTTTGAAATATTTCCCTTTCCATGGTAATTTCAATTCCATTCTGCCACGATTTAGCAACCTTCATGTCTGTTTTCAGTACTGATGTGCTGAGGGAAGGGCTCTGATGGCTTCTGGTTTGACCCAGCAGGCTATCAGCTATTAATCCTGTCGTTTAAACTGTAAGAATCTTAAAACTGGAAGATGCACATTCTTAATACTGGGAAAACCTGAACTCATGAGTATTTCTGAGAAGCAGCATTATGTTAGAGGACCTGTGACCAGCTTCTGAATCTTAAAGGTCTTTCAGAAATACACGCTGTACGTACGGGTAAAACCTACACCTAATCGCATCAGGACTCTCTAAGTGTGAGATACAGGGCCACTGATTTGTTTTACTGTTCAGAAAAGTTTCCCAGTTAATACTTGACTGTTGCAGTTATATCAGACAAGTTTTTTGACCTTATCAGTCATAGCTGAAGGCTGCTCTAGCTCCTTGTGTTCAGTCCAGTCCCAGTTCATTATGTCTGTGCACTCCCACTTTTCTTCACTGAGGATCATAAGAACTGATCATTTTATTTTTATTTATGGGGAAAAAAATGCAGGCAGTGAGAGACATGGGCTTAGAAAAGAATCTGGAATCCCCTTACTGCTACAGGCAGGTGACAAACTTTTTGTGCAAGGAAAATCCGACTTATGGAGCCTCCTGAAGTTCACCCACAGACATAAGTAAAAAGACAGACATAAGGAAAAAGAAATATTTACTCAGGCAGAAATCAGATGAGCTGTACTATCAAACTTCCACTGAGCTAAAGAGCTTGTGCTACAGAAGAGGAGAAGGAACTGAAGTAAGTTCTGCACATTTGTGTACGTGCCTGTGATTCGCACCCTCACTAATCCCACCTAGCTTTAAAAAATGGTGGAGGTATATACATGAAGACCCAGGGTGACCATGTACAGCATTCACTAGAATGCGTTAGCACTTAGCTTAGGTAAATTAAATTAACATTAATGGAAAAACAGAAAAGAAGAAATAGAGAAAAAATTGCTAAGTAAGACTGTGTTTTATGGTTATCAGAATAGAAGATTATCATTAAATATCACAAGTACAAATAAAGGCAAGCAGTGCAATACATTTGTTCCCTATGCTGTTCTTCCTCCTTTTTCTCATATTAAAGAATTATTTAAAGTAATAATTACTTTTCTGTTTTCTGAACTGTGCTCACATGCACACCTGAAAATGTTCTACAACTGAAATAAGAGGCAAATAGTTTCAGAATTATATAACATACATATGGAGATACAATCTAATTTTATGCATATTCAGACAGATAAAGAAAATAAAAACTGAACTGCTTAAACTCATACGTACCTGATCTAGGTTAGACAGACTGTTTGGATCTTGACTAAGAGCCTGGTACTGGCCCCGCAGCCTGTCTCCTGCTGCAATCTTTCTGAACTTCTTCAGATCCACAACATACAAGGCACTGCAAAGATAAAAATATGAATTATGACTTCTGCAGTTTCATGTTCTTCCTGATAACATTAATAAAAGAAAGAAAGAAAACAATAAATGAACAAAAACTGTTCATATGCTGAAGAATATGATTTACAGTAAGTAGCTGAAGCTACAATAATCATCTGACTCTGGATGAATTCTTCTCTTAGAATCCCAGAACGGCTGGTGTTGGAAAAGACCTTAAAGCCCACCCAGCCCCTATCCCCTGCCATGGGCTGGCTGCCACCCACTGGATCAGGCTGCCCAGGGCCCATCCAGCCTGGCCTTGAACGCCTCCAGGGTGTTCAATTCACCTCTCGCTGAGAATGACTACAAGGCAGCTGCTTGTGAATGCCGCCGTGGTAAATACCAAGACCCAGATTTCCATCGGTTCTACCACGTGCACAAAAATACGTAGGAGGTCTCCTACCTGATATGGTATTTCCTTTTCCCAAGATGTGATGCCCAGTACCCCGATTTCCAGAAACGGTACCCATCCATTTCTCTACGGCTGTCGCAGAACGGTGTGTATCCGTAAGGAGCTCCCTTGAGGTCGAGATCTCTGAGTTCCTTCAGGTCACTTCTCACAATCTAAATTAGAATAAAAGTACAATTACTTTTATAATTAAAAATATAATGGAACTTGTATTTTTATAATTTAATCTGGTTTTTAAGGTGTGCATACAAGGGTAGCTATGGCAGCAAACAATTTTATTTTTAATAAAATTGAGACACTACACAGGGCAGTACAAACAAAGTATTCCATTGGAATTATGTTTACCTAATTGTTGTCCAAGAAAAAAAATACACATGCATTTGTGGCCATCTGTGGAACATTTAAAAAGTAAATTAAATAAAACAAATTATTTATAAATATGAATTTAAAATATATAACTTTATAGACCAGCGATTGTATGATATTAAAACCCCTTTGACGTGGGAGTATAACTTTCAAAATATTGAGCATCTCCCCTCTCAAAAACTGTTTTTCTTACCTGGTCAGCATCGACAAAGATTATTTTATCTACAGCCAAAGGGAAAAGAACATCCAAAAAAAGGATTTTGTAGCCCCAGATAATTCTTTGCTTTTCTGTCTGTTGATAAAGCCACCGGGGCCACTTATACTGCACTAACTCGTACTTGAATCCATACTTCTTAGCCATGTGAGGAATAACATCCTAGAAAAAGATTCAAAAACTATTAGTTGCACATATATGTAACTACAAACATTTGGAAGGCAATAGAGGAAATGTTGCAACATTGGCTCTACTAATCACAAACTGTTGGCTTTACTAATCACATAAATTATTGTTTTTACATGTTTCTTTAATTTTAGCAGTATCCTGAGCTACATAAATACAGGAAGCATTTATTTCAAGCTTATCGAGTCTATCAGAAGAGAATAAATTACAATCATCACTGAGATCTGGGTTCCAGAAAAGAAGAAACTTACACATGAGGTCATTTCCAATTGTAAAATTTAAATTTTAATAATTACTCCATTATAATAATTTTCTGTAAGCGGTATAGATTGTAAAGAACAGTTACTAAAAGGATGGTGTTTCCCATACCTTAAATGTTGGGGAGAGATAGTTTTTCAGAAACCAAAATTTAACTGGAGTTTTTGTATGGCGTAGAACTGACAGCATCATGATTCTGTGGAAATACAAGTCTATAATAAACAAACGAATACACACACGTCATTATATTTCAGCTGCACCTGAAAGGTGTTAAAACTTTGTAATTATAACTTTTCTTAACCCAGTTTAAGTGGAAGTTTCTATTTCTAACAAAAAGCTTTAAAGAGAATGTGTTCAAAACCACTTTGAGATGGATGCATTTGATCCCTAGTGGATAAGAAATATTAACTAGGCTACTGAGAAGATTTATTTTAGAATATATTGATTGATTTTAATAGGGTGCTGAAAAGAAAAGCAGTAAGACAGAGAAACCCTTGTTCAAACTTTGATCCTCTTCAGAAAACCCTTGATAAGTTCAGATATGTGGAAAAAGTTATATTTTAAAATGAATTTTCCCTCCTCTAAAATAAACAAATATTTCCCTTTCTGAAGATCGTGGAAACTTGAAGGGAAAAAACACAAATACTCCAACTCTGTCAGACTACTAAGGAATAAAATACATAATTAATACAAAATGCTACTTTCTAAATAGATTTACATGAAAGAATTGTGAAATCCCATTTCAGGACAGGAAAATCACTAGATCTGACAGCAGTAGACAAGCATTCACAGAAATGAGAAAAGCAACACACCCAGTGGTGAACACGTAAGGCGGTGCTCTAAGAAATCCTTCAAAGCAGTCATTGCTCATTAAATAACCCATGGCCACTGAGACACTAAACAGAAGTGAGGCCACACAAGCATATAGGAGAACCCACAGTTTGGACTAAACATAAATAGATTCAGCTCTAATGAAGTCACTGCTCCGTGTCTTCATAAAGAGGCTGAACTTCAACCTTTACCTCCACACTTGGCACAGGCACTCATGCAAGGCATAGGGAACATTTTTCCTTCTTTAATGAACAATGATACTCTTGAACATCTATACTTTGTTCACAAAGAAATATGAATTCGGTCCTTCTCCATGCCTTGTGTCCTAGTTTTGGCTGGGACAGAGTCAATTTTCCTCATAGGAGCGGCTGTGTGTGTGGTGCTCAGCTGCCTGCTAGGCTAAACCACAGCACCTTGATAAAAAGCTCAGTTTCTTTCTGCTGCTAAATTTTAGGATAAACCTTTACTCACCTTAAAAAACGTTCATATAAATGGCCTGAAGCGACTGAAAAAATGTTTAGAATATCACTTTTCTTCTTCTCTTCTGGTGGAATTTCTTCTGAAACGCTAAGAAAATAACTGAGTTATCATATAAGGTATACATTCAACAGAAAGAAAATTGAGATTATAAAGAACCAGAAGTCAGAAAATACACACAAAAATATGCTACAGTAACTCAACACACTTACATTCTGCTTCCACTGCACATCCCTATGATTCCACCATCTTTTGCCCCATCCCTGGAGGTGCTCAAGGCCAGGCTGGATGGGCCCTGGGCAGCCTGATCCAGTGGGTGGCAGCCAGCCCACGGCAGGGGGTGGGGATGGGTGGGCTTTAAGGTCCCTTCCAGCCCAAACCCTTCTGTGATTCTGTGATTCTTGTGGGAAGAACACCTCCTAAACACTCAGGACAAATGATGTAACAACTGCAGTCTTCAATTTTTGTCAATTTGAGCTGAATATATACTCTAAAGTACAGCCTGAACATCACATGAAGACGATCACACCAGGTCAAACCACATATTTAGCCCAATATCTTGTCAAAAGTGATCAACAGCAAATGACAAGGCAAAGGAATAACATCTAGCAGTCTTGGTGATAGGTTTTCCAAGTGTTTTTCCTAATTCTTTCTGAACTTTTTCATTGGTCCATCCAATTACTCTCCCTACAGCTACCACACATGTTGAAGGTAAGTTGTTCAGAGAGCTTCTATTTCTGCTGCACAGTATTCATTGCTTGCTTTAAATCCCAGGGACTGTTATTTAACCATGTATGCCTTCTAGCACACAGAGCTAGGGGACCATAGTTGCATTCTCCCTCAGAGCACTACTTTAATAAGTTTCTGAAGAGCAAAGGCTGCTGTAGCCAAACTGGCTACGTTATACTTTGATACTGCTGGAGATTCACTTTAAAATTATTTTTTTGAGCTGAAGACTAGCTCAGATGGAGTGCATCGTTTCAATTTTTTCTTCTGCTTAGATCCCTTTTAAGAAGTACAAAAATAAGTATCCCTCATTAGATTTATGAACAAATGATACAAGTCCCTGCTCTCCAAAGTATTTCAAAGAATTCCTATCAGTTCATTAATAAAAAGTTGAAATCTCAGACAGCTGCAATACGTGTAAAAGTTGTGTACATCATCTTTTGAGAGGTACATGTTCTTTTCAGTTGGCATTGGTGAGAGAAAGTAGCACAGCACCTCCTGTTCAGGACTACAGCAAACACAAAAGAAAAGGGCATCACTGGTGCATGGTATGACACCTCTGGAGGTGACAACCCTTCCAGTGTTGCCTCCCAATGTGTGAGCTCTCACACACTAACTGGACTCCAGTTCCCAATCCCAAACAGCGTTTCTGACTGTCCCATTTCTTACGTGCAGTGATAGCAGGACTGAAATAATGTCAGATTCTTTGTAATGCAACCATCAACGCACACGACTACAAAGATAGATGTGAAAAAAGAAACTCAGGTTTTGATGCAATGATCTTGAAAATACTAGATATGCAAAGCTTTACAGAAGGCAGAGATCTCCCAGGTTGAACAAGCTGCTCTGAAGATGGCTGGATAGACCAGTAAGGTCACATAGGAAAAGCAATCAACTGGAGGTCAGTTCAGTTACGAAAGGACTTGGGTGACAGGCCGTGTGTTTGCTACATGTCCCATGTGAAGGCACCTGTGGATTCCCATAACGAGCAGTGTGCTGACAGGAGATACTTCTCACACCAAAGACGAAGGTTATTTGACAGCTTCCTGGATCGGAAGAGGCCGGCAGACAAACTGCAGGACTCGAATCATGCTCCTGAGCCATAACTTCGCATCAAGAGCAACTAAGAACTTTATTGGGTGAGGGGCTGCAGAGAGGTTTATTACAATTATTTATAAAAGTCAAACTTTAAAATAAAACGGTATGTCATTGTCAAATATAAAAAGACTGCCTGAGCTTTCATGAGCTTTGTCTAGCAGCAGACAAGCATCATCACAGACTGCTTTTTGATGATGAGTTTGATATGGTTGATATTTACCGTACTAAAGGCAGAGATTTTCATATTGAGAATGATTCCATGCCACTACAGAAGAAAAATAATGTTGATGGAGAAAATGAACAGGAACTAGAAATGGAAAGAAGGCATTAAAAAGGAAATAAATAATGAGATGTATGAGACATCATAACTTGTCTTTTTCCCCCTTTTATTTATAATATAAATTCCTTGGGGAGACATCAGGCCATTGACATGTTTGTATCACCACCAGCTAGGGAACACTTATGCCATGAGTAATAACAAACATGCCCTGGCAGAGTTAAACTATAAACAAATTATTTACTACCTTGTAACTGATTCCAAATTTCCTTTTTCTGTTGTTCCATCGGTAAGGAGATCTTCATTCATTTTATCAGGCTTTTTCTGTACCTAGTCATTAAAATAAATGAATTCATGTAATTTGGGAAGTAAGGTAATAACAATCCCTACTTCCTGGTGGACTTACTGGTTAGCTGCACTAGCATCTTCCCAGTTCCTATTTCAGTGAAATAGCTACTGAACTGCATTAGCATAAACTGTAAAAATGTAATTTCATACTTTTAAACTCTGTACAGAGTGTACTATAATAAGTAACCAATTACGAAAAATTAAATAGCAATGACTAAATCAAACAACATGTTCAAGCCCTCTGTGCTTCTTCATGCTAGCAGAAACTAAAAGTGAGCGGAATCATAGTTCATTTTCCTCCATGACAGAAAATTCAGTCATGATGCTGTGATCCAGTCAATAGCTGACAGAAGGGTAGCAGGGTGTTGCACCATGTGCAGAACTTACCTGAAGGGAAACTGTGATTCTCAAAATCCCTTCCAGACGAGAAAGTGATTAATGTGTCTCTGAAACAACTGCACAACTTAAGCAATTTCTGTTGTCTCAAGCAGGTGCTAAATAAAGGTGCCAAATCAATTTTGCTTGCTCACCTTAATTTTCTTGATTAAAAGATTGCTATTTTTGAAACACAGATAACTTACAAAACATGAAGTGTTTCAATATGCTGTTGTAACTATATTAGTTTCACATGTTTATACTGTCGGGCATATACTTGCAGACTTCTCTTCGCACTATGCGTCTTTTTAGCTACTGCTGCTGAAGCCATGTCCTAGATAACACTGAAGTGATTCCACAGTTCGACTGAATGGTACAGTTTGCATATTCTAGTTACTAGCTTAAAATGCACAACCTTTCACATAAAATAATTTTCATATTTTGACCCAAATGTCACCCTTTTATCCTTTCTCTGTGGTTTAAAGGCAGACTCCTTAACCTCCAAAAAGTTACTTGCCTTCTAAAGGTTCTGGAAACTTTTGGCTACAGGACTGGGGAAGATACGCAGAAAATAAATGTTTTTTTAAATATCTCTTTCGATTTATGTTTACACAGTTTTTAGTGTCTAATATTTGAACAACAAAACAACCTAAACAAAGTATTATTTAGATCATGTAACTTATGTTTCCTTATTTTTTATATATATTTACGAAGGCAAGTCATGTAATTTTGTTTACACAAAGTTGGTAACTTAGCGCAGATTCCAACACGCCTAATTTGAGCTTCCACGTTGGTATCTGGACTCCATGTAAAATCCCTCCCCAGCCACAGGGCAGAACTGGATGTCTCAAGAGGTGATTGCCCTTGCTTTAAATACATACTTGAGCTTGGACAAGCAGTCCTCTGGACTGTCCTTCTCATTCTACTGAGCAGAGAGGGAGTTCAAGGCACCTAGTTCAGACTACACGTCAGTCTTAGGCACCTTAAACTTGATGCAATAAATCCTGTCTATGTTATGCAGACAGATGTATTATTTTAACAGCTATTTAGCAATCTCCCACACAATTAGTATAATCTCGTCAAATTAACTACATTAATTTGCATACCCTTCTCTACTTATATTTACAAAATCTAAATTATATATTACAGTAAACTTATTCCAATTAAATATAGCCTAGGACATGTGAGCATTAGTCATACATAAAGAAATAGTGCAGACAAAAAAGGATCTCTTTACATACTTGGACTTTGATTATTTTGCTTCTGAAGTTGTTTAATACCACAATAACAT
The DNA here is from genome assembly GCA_013399715.1 of Alectura lathami. Lineage (NCBI taxonomy): Eukaryota > Metazoa > Chordata > Aves > Galliformes > Megapodiidae > Alectura > Alectura lathami. The sequence goes on along the minus strand of VXAV01002011.1, from coordinate 11,013 downwards.
CTGCCAGGTCAGCTACAGAATCTGTTCCTTCATGGCTGTGAAGGGAAAAGAAACCATGCAAATGTACTGACTCATTAAAACATATCACCAGTGTTTAATCAGAGTATAAAGTTTAGGATTCCTGGTATTTATAGAAACAAAAGTTCTCCATTTGCACATAATTATACTCTAACTTCAGAAACTTTCTGAGCTTTATTCATAGCTAGTCACTGCCCACGGTTGTAACTCTCACATTTTAATTTAGCTTTTACAGGAGATTTTATCAACCAATGACAAAATGCAGCAATCTAGAGGCGAATATATTATTACACATGGTACAGGTTTATACTGAATTAAAACATTAAGCTATATTTTATTTCTCAAAGATGGAAAACATCTTAGAAATTGCTTTGTGATGGCACTACATGTACTTTTAAAATCAATCTGTTTTAAAAGGCCTGGGGAAAGCTTCACCACAGTGCTGAAATACTAGGACTAGCAAAAATGGTTGGCTTTGGTAACAGACGGGGCTGTAGCAATGCACCACGCGAACATCTGCCTTACTGAACATCACTTTAAAGCTACTCAGGCATCTCTAAACTGTACTCCAGACCACTGAGTAAAAAGTGTGAAAAACGTTGCTGTCACTCTGTGATGCAGTGTAATAACATAATTCTCAAATTTTATAGCATTTATACCTTGAAAGCCCATACATTTTTCCTTTAATCCTTCTTTCCTTTTACAAGCATTATGTGGTTTCCCCTTGCTACAGTTACACATAGAAAATCTTGGTTTAAGAAAGTGATCTGCTATCTCTTAGTTGTGCCTTTTTATGTTTTTTTCCGGGAAAACAGAAATACCTGATCTTCTTTCAATCTGTTTCATACTACTTACCTAAAAGTGACCAGATTTTATCTACTTGCCCATATTATTTATTATCTATTTAATATATTTCCCTAAAATGTACCTATGATCACTAAGTTTCATAGAGATGGCTGACTCTTGCACAAAACAATTTTCCACTCTTTGATTTAGTTTTACTTTCACACTTTTAAACCATCGCAGAGATGGACAGGCAGACAAGAACTGTCTTTTTATCACAGAGATGGAACAGCACTCAACATAAAAGGGCACAAATCTCAAACAGCAATTAAAAAGCTCTAAGATAGCAAAACAAGAGCCAAACACAAAATGTTGACGGCAGAAATGGCATCAGCTGGCAAAGTCAAGATTGTAAAAGTGTTCTCATTTTTGCCCTCAGTTTTTGCACAATCAGAACTTTCTCTGCTATTAACTCATTCACCTCAGAATCTCCACATTATGAGTTCTGTAGCTATCTGCTGCTCCACTGAGAAAGAGAGTTTTCCAAATGCTATAAAATATTCTCAGAGTGTTTGGTTTGGCCATCAATTTCACAGTATCGTTTTGTCTCCCTGGATCTCCTGTGTGGATCCCCCACTGCCAGATCCAACTCGACCAGCTCACAGTTGTTTTACTCTGCACCACACGCAGTGTGATGAGTTTCTGTCCCAATATGAACAATGTACTGGAAACAATGAGAGTTACCAGATGTAACAGTTAATGCTGGTCTTCATCCGGTTTATCTGCTTCTCCATTCATATCTTTGTATATTTCCTGCTGTAACGCTATGTTTTATTTTCTTGACCATATATATCTCTTCATTTTGATTTCCTACTCACCTACATTATCAATGGCTACTTCTAGACTAAGATGTTCACTTGCTTCTAGATAAGTATCTCTCTGCAAGAAAATAATATAGTAATATAAGAATATAATTAGCTATATCTATCTATGTATCTCTACAATATATATCTTTGTAATAATTTTCTTCTGCTGTTTTACCTTGCAATATCTACTTACTGGTACCTGAGAATCAAAGCTCCTGTAATAAGCAGTGCTCAGACTGTTGCTGAGTATACTGATTTTAATTTTCTTAACATTCATACTAATTTATTAATAACAAATTGCTTTACAATTCTGACTGCTTCAAAATAATGATCCTTGCTATAAGCAGGGTTTGACAAAAAAAAAAAAAAAACTTATTTCAAAAGCTGTGTACTTACATAGAATAAAAATAAATTACTTCCGTGTGTATTAGGTGTTACTATGAGAGAAGCAAAATATGCACTGAATTGTAAAACATGCTGTAGCATGCTGAAGTAAGATTATACATCAAAATCTTGTATTTCTCCTAAAACTCCTATTATAATGTACAGGCCCATGCTCCAATGAGAACAGGTCAAGTACAATTTAGCAGGAGTGGATGTGATTCGTGTACAGAATCACATGGACAGAGAATATCCTGCAATATCTCTTGGCAAAATTCCATGTTATCAAATGGTTGCTTGAGTTCTAATAGCAATTTGATACTATTAGTACTGATATCATGAAAAGTAGTATCAGGGATGCTGGTACAGCTCCCTATTTACGGCCCCCGCCCCCCCCATATTTTAGCTGTTGTATTCTAAGCCTATGACTTGTGATAATCAAATTAAATAAATGTTATTATTTAGATTTCTCATCAAGTATTAATTTTATGTAACTTGGGCTTAATTAAGCTCATTTTTTACTATAACTTAAAGAAAATCTTAAAGAATATATCTTAAAAAAATTTCACATTTTAAGTGTCCTTTGAACCAACCTAAAACGCAGAGGGGTTTTGTTTCACTTAGCTTCATTTTTCCATTCCACTATAGCTTACTACATTTTTTTTACAATGATATCTTTCATACATCAGTCTATATACCTCAAGAAATGAGTGTAAGACAAATTATACAACCACAGTTGGTGAAGATTAAGTGAATTTCATAGGATAAATACTAAGCTTTTCTGCCCTTTCAACTGTGCTTTGTTTCTGAAATGAACTGAAAATTGCAAATTTAATATCCTGTTAACATGTTTTCCTGTAACACTGAAATTGCTGCATTAACTAAATACTCAAACCAGCAAACAGGTTAATCATTTTCTAATATTAGCTGATGAATAAACAGCATATGGAACTGTGTGTTCCTCAATTCCCAGTAGATATAAGAAAATAGACCTGTTTCAACCCACAGAATTACAAGGAGAGAGAAAAAAAATAGGCAAGAACAGAAGCTGAAATAAAACAATGCTGTTCCTCTGGAATGGACTGGATCCAAAGCTTCAAGAGCAACTGAAAACACAACTGAAGAGTGCTTTTAAGTCCCAGGGTTAGGGTGCAACCATAGTGATTTTTAGATGACTGAGGACCACTTGGAATGAACTGAGGAAGAAAGTCTAGAGCTGAAATGAATCTAATGCTCCTCTTAGAAAGAGATGCCACCCATCAACAATACCACATTCAGAGGTGCCCAAAGTCATGACAGAGAAATTTATAGCAATTGATACCAAGTGTTATGAGCAGATGCTTCAGATGGAGAGCTAGCGATGCTCCAGTGGACATGCACTTAAAACATTTTAAGTATGTCAGGAATATCAACAGAATATCAACCAACAGAAACACCAGTGAAATTTATACAGAACTCGGTGCAAGCAGTTGTATGAGAACACTAACCACGCTTGGTGCTGACAGAGCAAGGGTCTGGTAGCTGTGTCGCTAAACAGTAGAGCCTTCACTAGCATCAAGCATTTGTCACTTGAAAAGTCGTGGCTGTCAGGGGAGGTCCCCGGTGACTGGAAAAAGGGAAACACTACTCCCATTTTTAAGAAAAGGAGAAAGGAAGACCCGGGGAACCACAGGCCGGTGAGCCTCATGTCTCTGCGTGGGAAGATCATGGAGCGGATGCTTGTTAAGGCATGTTAAGGCAGACGTGAGACAAGGAGGTGATCCGAGACAGCCAGCACGGCTTCACCAAGGGCAGGTCGTGCCTGACCAATCTGGTGCCCTTCTGTGATGGAGTGACAGCATCGGTGGACCAAGGGAGGGTGACGGATGACCTCTACCTGGACTCATGCAAGGCCTTTGACATGGTCCTGCACCATATCCTTATCTCTAAGTTGGAGAGAGATGGATTTGAAGGCTGGGCTATTCGGTGGGTTAAGAGTTAGCTGGATGGCTGCAGCCAGAGGATTGTGGTCAACGGCTCTATGTCCAGGTGGAGGCTGGTAATGAGTGGTGACCCCTTGAGGGATTAATGCTCTTTAATGTATTTATCAATGACATAGGCAGTGGGATCCAGTGCACCCTCAGCAGGTTTGCACTTGACACCAAGCTGAGTGGTGCAGTCCATGCAACAGAAGGAAGGGATGCCCTCCAAACAGACCTGGACAGGCTGGAAAAGTGGGCTCACGAGATCTGATGAGGTTCAACAAGTCCAAGTGCACCGTGTTGCACTTGGGTCGGGGCAATTCCAGGTGTGTGTACACACTGGGAGAAGAACTCATTGAGAGCAGCCCCGCGGAGAAGGACTTGGAGGTCCTGGTGGACGAGAAGCTGGAGATGAGCCAGCAGTGTGTGCCTGCAGCCCAGAAGGCCAACTAAATCATTTTAAACTAAAAGAGGGGATATTTAGATTAAATGTTAGGAGGAAATTCCCTGCAGGTGTTCAAGGCCAAGTAGGATGGGGCCCTGGGTAATGTGCTCTAATGGGGCCTATGGCAAGGGGTTGAAACTAGATGATCTTTAAGTTCCCTTCCAATCAAAGTCATTCTGTGATTCTATTCTGTCATGATTCTATGATTTCCCAGATAAGAGATTGAAGAATAAGATATCAGTGGGTTTCAATACCAAGAAGAAAATGGTAAATGAAAACTGGAGTTAATAATGGAAAGTCAACGGAAAGAAGAACATTGTTCTGAAAGTTAGGTTGGCAGAAATCTGTCTCATAGAGCACTCAGTGTTGTCCTTCCACAGCATTGTGCCCTGATTCTCTATCAAGATGAGGCAAGACCCAAAGACTAGAGCGCATTCATTACATCTTCAAAAAAATATGCAGTGTGGAAGAAGCCATAAGCCCTTTCAGAGTTTATGAGTAAAGACCAGAGAGATCAAGTTGTCATTGTGGTGAATGTCTGTAAAAATTACCTAGATGGGAAGAGGAAGTAGATGAAATCTTTACAAAGCTGCAAGAAGGTTTGTGGTCACAGGCCATGATTCTCATGGAAGCCTTCAACCATCCCAACATCTGCTGGAAAGGCAACATGGCAGGGCACTGGCAGCCCAGAATTTTCTTTCTATAACCCTGTATCTTTCTATGAACATATACTATAGCTTAATATAGAATTTATAGGCTTTATGCAAATCTAAAACTGAAGAAATGTGGAAAAGTCTCATGAAAATGAATCATACAAAGGCAAATGAAATTTAATGAAACTAACAGTGCTAATGTACAATTTAGTGGAAACTGCTGCACAAGAGGAAAAAAAAAAAAAGAAACCTAATGGTAATTAAGCAATAAGGAGTTGTAAATTAGTAATTATTTCTCAGGAAAGAGATCTCTAAGAATATCAGCTCAGTGTTGAGCAATATTGAAAACGGAGATATGGTGTTAGAAAGCGTTAGAAAGGGTTTAATAGAAAGCAAACCACTAAGGAACTTAACAATGCTACTGCACCACAAATCTGCCTTTACTTACATCTCCAGAACTCAAAATGACAGGGCAGACTTGGTGAAGACGCACATAACAGCAACAAGGCTGACCAAAATATATGGAGATCTCTGCATGAGGAAGAACTACACTCAGAATTTTCAGCTCAGAGATTAGAAAAATGAAGGAAGAAGAGAGAACGGCCTACCAAACCATGAACATAAAACTGCCTCTATTTATCACAAAGAAACACCTGTATGTTAGGTTTACCCACACAAAGTTGTAGAGTGGATTATTTTATTTTTCTTAATAAAGCATGCCTTTAAACAATAATTTTAATATTATACATCAGTAAATATTTAATACTCTTGTTTTATGCTCTCTTTCAAGTATGGAAACAAAAGCATTTTCAAATTTCAAATCATAATCTAGGATGAGGTAAATAGAAGGAACATCTAATCAGATTGGAGAACTTGCTGAAGGCATCTAATACATAAAAGGTTATTGAAAAAGATCAATGCCTAAAACAAAATATACTGTCTCAACAATCATTTCAGAAGTGCAAGAAGCAGATATTGTAAAAATACCATCACATGACAAGTAGTCTGAAACAAAACCACAATCATGCAATAGATATCTCTATCCAGATCCAGACCTTGATTAAAAACTGTATCAGGCTAGAACTATGGATAAAAATTTATCTGTATAAATCAAGTCTAGTTCAGCAACTTCAGAAAACCTGACTCCAGACAGAAGCAAAAAATTTAAGGGATACAGTGTAACTTATCACACACAACCTGCTTTATTTCCAGGCAGTCAGTGCACACATGCAATACTAGATTATCCTCAAAGGGATTATATCAATAGTAAAAATTACAGGTGGTGAGTGATTTTCTAAAAGATCACCCCAAAAAGGAAGACTTTCAAAGTTAGTTTTAAGTTTTATAATTCCTTCTCCCTGCACTATCAGGAAATAAGGTATCTGTTATAAACTTTAAATCATCACTTGGTTCTTGTTCTGCTTTTTCGTGTTCTTTTTGCTCATTTTTCTTCAGTATGTCTTTTCAAAATATGTTGTATTTTAACAGATTCATTTGTAAGTACGTTCCTAAGGACAGATTAATACTTACGAAAAAACTTGATAAATCTCTTCAGATCTTCCCTTACGCAATCTCAGTGTCCACGCACCCGGATTTGCTTTCAGTTGAAAATACCCCTATGAAAAAGAGAAAAGACAGGCAGTTGTTCTGTCAGCATTTTGTAATTCATTGCTAATCAGCCATATACATATACAAATCCAACACTTGGTACTGTAGGCAAGGTTAGTAACCATTCATTACCTACTGCCACATTAGTCCTGACTAGTGCGGAGATGCAACCAAGTATCATCTTTCCTGTATGCTCATATTAATGTCTCCCAGTGTTCCATTTGCTTCTAGCTGAACCTGAGGTGTATACAACATCACCATCTAGAACCATCTAAGTAATTGAGCAGTAAAGAAGGAAATTATTAATCTGACCCTTAGCTGAAAAGCTTCTTTGAAATTTACAATTTTTGTCTGTAACAACTTTCAAGGCAAAATAGCCCTTTGCCAATTTAGGAACACTGCATACCCTAGGTGAAAGCCAGACCAAACGAAATTTGGAACGTGAAGAAACATAAAAGCATCATCACGTTGAACACGTTCTACTGTTAAGAAAGTATTCAGTACTGGTGTAAAAGTAAAAGACTCACAGTTTACTAAGCATTTTATTCGTTGTGACACAANTCACTTCAGAAATCACAAGGTCTTCTCTACAGACTGCTGTCAACAAAAATAATTACTTCAGATAACCAGAGGAGTTCTGTGGTGTGGATTTGTCCCACAGAGGCTTTAGGCACTTAATTGAAGCATATAAAACAGGAGCCTTCTTTGCCTGGATCATTTGTAACTAAAATGGTTATTTTAGTCATAAAGTGATTCATACCTTATGTTTGTTGGCAGAAACTCCATCTGAAGATATCTAATTCCTACCATTGACCGAAGGCAATGAGGTTCCCACTTTAGGCACTTCAGATAAGGGTCTAAAATTAGGCTAAATCCAAATCTATATTGGATCATAAGAGTGGGGAAAAAGCTGGGCAAGTAAGAGATGCACATCTTACTTTGTAGATAGTCTCAGCTTCAAGATACTGCTGTTACTTTTAACATTTCTAATTTTGCAACACAGAGAAATGGGTTTAAAGAACAAGAATCCCATAAAGAATTCTCATGAAGAGTGTGCGACTGTTTTTGTACTCAGTACTTACCAAGTTGGCCATCACAATAGTATCAACCATGACAGGAGTATTCTTTGTGCCCAGAGTGAACTGTAGCCCTCGAGGAGGTTGTCCAGTTGTCACATCAAAGCAGTGTCCCTCAAGCAATATGTATTCCAGTTCATATTCTGCTACAACAGTCCCTTTTATCTGTAGAAGGAACGTCTTGTTACTAAATTATGTCATTGAACCATGTGTAAAAAGCAACATACAAGGACAAACGTTGTACGGGATTTACCTCACCTAGCTTCAACTGTCAAAGCCAGGAGAAAAGCTCTTCCAGTTTAAAACAGGTATCCAAGAAAAAGAGGACAAACCACTCTCTAGAGGAACCTTCTCTCCACTGAATATTGTAGCTGAGACATCGCAGCACGGGTAAGGTAAATCCTTTGCTTTTGTGATACACTTTCCAAATGCAGTTTTGGTGGATCAAACACCTTCAATATTTTACATACGATTTGTGAATGAAACACTTAGCTATTTTGAAACTGAGAATTAAAAATATAATTTAATAAAATCTAAAGTAAAAAAGGGTCAAGCATATTCAAGTCTGTATTTTAATCTATAAACTGCAATATATTTTGGTTTATTTGAAGATATACATCTAATACTACCAAAATATATTAAAAAAAAAAAAAGTAGAAAACTAACACACAGAATCCTTTTTTAATTGGTTTATTTTTATCTCAAAAAGCTGAATACTTCTGTGAGCATTGTAAAGCTCAACACAACATATATACTACTTTTACTTGTATTCTGCATTGTTTTTTTCATATTTCACCTTTGTCTTCAAGGTTTTTTTTTGTTGTTGTTGTTGTTTTTTTTCCTTATTATATTTAGAGAGAAAATTGGGGAAAAAAAAGGCAGTGAAAATAAAAATGGTAAAATATTGAGCAAATTATCAATTTCCACAGAAAGCATTTCTGGAAAACAGAGACAAAAATCCCTTGAGATTTCATTTTCCCTCTCGAGCCAGAAGGTCTGATAAAGGTTTTATAACATTTACAAACTATTACTTACATCCTGTAAATGAATGTTATCTAGATCACAGGAACTGTTTACTGCTTCAACCAACCAGCTTTCAGGAGTGATCATGTTTAGAGTCAAAAGGGGTGATTCTGGCAATTCTAGGAATTTTGCCATGGGTTCAGAAGGAAGGTTTTTGTTGATCCCATACATTAATTCTGGTTCCAGAACAAAACGGTAGAAGCTGTTGAAAAATAAACATTCAAACAAAACCATGCTTACTGAAGTATGAAGGCTGAGTTGCAAGCACCATATTCTTCCAAAGTATGTTATAATACAGTGAACATTTACCAAATTAATTATTTTTGGAGGCATGGCAGCTCCCTACTCTTCTGGAATACCATCAGACAATACACACGCTCTCTCAAATGGAAAGGTAGTTGAACACAGAACTATTCACTGTGGATAGATTTTTGCTGGGAAAGTGCATAGGTCCCACTTGCGTTCTTAATGGTTGGGAAAGCGTAAGTACCCAAGAGGGGCATCTAAATATCTCAACTACG
>VXAV01002006.1:0-20679 GCA_013399715.1 Alectura lathami | reverse complement strand
TTGGAAAATATTACTCACCGAACTAGCAGTAAGCGAAGGTGCTGACTGCCCAAGAGCTTGGCAGCGCATGCGGACAAGATTTGAGGTTTCTGCAGGTTGCAACTGCTGGTACCTGGTTCCATTGGGAAGAAGATACTTCCCTGCCAAGTAAAAAAGAGTGTGTTAAAGCATTAGGTGTAGTGGATGAAGCAATGTAAGGACAATGTACTACAAGATACTGCTCTTACCTCTGTTTTTTCAGGCAAGCATCTGCCATTCTAAAACATTTGTTCTTTCACCACAGCCCTGACCAGAGGCGATCCCATCAAAGCAGAACATTTAGTATTCACTCGCACCCTTTAATACCACCCTTCCCTCTGCTAAGCTTTTCTTATGCAAATACTTTTTTTTTTCCCCAATATTCTCACAACCATACCTGTTCCCTGAGTTTATTGAGAACTAGAGACTTCCCAAGCAACAACACCAGACAGCCTCTTTAACGCTGCTCTGTCTTCAAAGCAGGACATTGCTCCTCATAACACTGATGAAGCAGAACCTGTAGATACTTTTCACCCAGCTTGCTAACAGCTTGCCCAAGACTGCAAGCAAAATGTAGATATAAGCTGCAGCATCATGTTACCAAGGATAATATTCTCCAGAATTCTGGTTTCTTTTTTGCATCCTCCCACCATCCTCAAATACAACGCAGCCATAAAAACCTTCAGCCATTGATTCAAAACCTGTATCTTTGAGATTCCACTGATATCAAACCTGGGATGTGCCAGTGACATACGTAGTTCAGGTACAACTTACATCCATCACCTCAAAAGGTTAATTCCTTCTCATTCGGAAGAGGCAGGGGTTGGTGACAGGAACAAAAGTGAGTGGAAAAAACTAAGTTTTACATACTTCACATTTAAACAGGTATGTTTTATTTCTTTAATGCTTTCCACAATGAAAGAGGTCTATACATTTTATTTGCTTTTTGACTCCTCTCTCAAAAGTCAATGTTAAAAATGAGGTTCTTGAGGTGAAAGCAGACATTTCCTATTGTTGAGTCCCAGATTAGAAAAATGTTGTGCTAAGCCCTCTATTTAACTGTCAGGTTTTCCTGACCGACAAGAAGGCAAAACAGATTAACTCTGCATCACGGCCAGTGCCTGCAGTGTGCGAATTCACTCCATTTTCCATTATTTAACCTGCACGGTTAACGTCTAGACATGGTTAAAATAATGTCGGAGGGCCTGTAGAGTGGCTAATTAGATACTCAATCAGAATCACCAACGAAAACATCAGCATGTGCCGTGATCTCTCCTCTCATCATCGCCCCCAAAAATAGGAGCCCTGAGGGCACAGCAGATTTCACAACACTCTGAAATTAGGGCGAGTGTAGCAGACTGCCCAGAACTCTATTCCATCTTTGTATCATACATCCACAGATGCTTCTATCACAGAAATGGCATGTAATAAATGTGCCTTCTCTAAGTAAAATTGCAATGGCTTGTGCAAGAAGATGGTACCATCTTACGGCAGTTACCAACAAGAAAGCAAGCTGCAACAGAACATCCAGAACATGACGACTGTACTTTTAATACTATGTTGCTTAAAATAAGACAATTTTGATGTACTTTAAATGAATGCAATGAGGCTTTTTCATTTTCAAAAATAAAAGGAACACAAACATTCCTTATAGAAAAATATTTCTTCCAAAACTCAGTCCACTTTTCAAGGGAATAGGATTTTTGCTGTGTTAATAACCCCTTGAGTTTACACACAGCCACAACTTTCCTCAGCATTAAGCGATTTAAGTATCAGTCTTACACATAAAACTCAAGCTGAAATGCATTATTGATTTTCACACTGCATTCGTTTCTGCCTTCAAGTGCAAAGCTCCAAGCAGCTTTCCTTTGGGAGTGAACTGACTTGTGGGGGACCTCAAGCCCAGCTCATCCCTCCCATCATAATTCAGGATTTTGACACACACAGAGCAGAGAAGCAGTGCCAGAGACCAGTATAATTTCCATCTAACAGCAGACCATTGCCACATGGTTGTAATTCATCAGTTATTGATACATGAGTCATCTACTAATATAGGTTCAGCTGCTGCTGTCCAATTCAATCCCAAAATGGCCTTAGACTTCCTGCCACATCTTCTGCAATGGCTTTGCTGGCATCTTTGCTATCTTTTCTGTGCCTGAAGCCATTAAACTAGCCTGAAGTCACAACACTTTGTTACCTATGTCATCTCTTCCCATGTCTGAATGCAATCCTCATTAGTCCAGCACATTTATCAAAATGCTTTCCAATGAACAATGACCTCAGCTGATTGCATAATGGCAGTAATTTAAGATTATTTAATGGTATTACATAATAGCTGGCAGACCCAGGGAATACATCATAGCAGCTGAAAGTGCCACCCTCCCCTTGAACTTCCCTGTCATACCTCCAGCTTCCTACTGAGTGGACACCTCCAGCGAGCCCAAAGGTTTTCTGTGAATCCTCTGTTGTGTCTGATGTGTATATGCTATGTGCTGTACGCTTTACTGTTTAAGGCCAAAGAGACTAAAAATCCACATACACTTCTGCAAAGACCTGCCACAGAAGGTAGGCTTTGCTTTATTCTAACTACAGAAATCTCTCCTACTGCTAAGTATTATTCTCCTTCCTCCTCTCCTCCTCTGAATCCCATATCCCAATAGAATAACAGAGAGCCACTAAAAACCTTACATTTTCATTTTCAGTTTAAATTACTTGTACTAAGTCTCCAGCAGTCTGATATTTTAACAACTGCTTATGATGGAGGAAAACTTTTGGCTCCCAAATACGCTTTTGCCTTGTTCTCAGAGCAGTGTATATTGCACTGCTGGAAACGGTTAGATAATTAATCAGTATCTAAGCATGAACACAGATGAAAAATCTTGACAATTTTTAATAGAAATAATTTCAGATTAAAATATTAAAAGTAGTTCTCCATTACACAGTTTTAAATGAAAAACAGGTATGCACTTGGCTAAAATTCAGACATCTGGATTTGGGCTGACAGCAACTACTGACACAGCCCAAAGAGGAAGCTACCTGATTATTAATGTGCAATAGAAAATTTAAGTCAGCATCAATGCATTTCCACAAACAAGCCTATAGCCATCCTGTCATCTTTAGGGCAAAGGCCAGGAAATATTTATTTTGCTTGTTTTAATAAATCAGTTGCAGATATTTGTGACAGATGCAGATTATTTAAGAACAAATCAGAAGGGTAGATTCTTCTCCCTCACTAGCTGGAGATCAAAGTGCAGCTGATCCTATCTCAAGAACCGACCTCGGGTACAGAGACTCACCAAGCACCATTTCACACCACAGCACTCCTCAGGGAACCATGTGCAAGCTCTCTGAGAGCAACAGAAACCAGCTATGTTGGAAGACAAAACTGAATCCTACTGTGGACAGCTCTAGGTGACAGGAAGTTGGGTACTTCTGTCTCTTCCTATGCTTTCCCATTTTCTCCCTCCAAAAAAGAAAGAGTTCACACCAGGTATCACTGATGGTGGTGAAAAGACCAAAACCAGACCCGACCACCTTGGCTCCCAGCACCCAGCAGCACATCGCAGAGTGGCCACAGCCATGCACATGCAGCCTTCATTCGGCTTCCGAAACCTGTCCTGGGGGAAGGGGAAGAGCCTCCTACTTCAGTAGCTTACCATAGGCTTAGGGCACTCTACTTTAGTAAATTTTAGTAAATTTTAGGGTCTACTCTCACATCTGTGTATGGGGAATGAAAGTAACATAATTTCCATTAGTAGTATGACTGCTAAGTAAGATAACAGTAGACAGATTTAAAGTCTGAAGTGGGAAACTTTTTAATATTTTGCCTTATTTTACTTTGGTTTTGTAAGCAAACTTCAATGTAATTTCAGATGACTACCAGCAAGCAAAAAAAGAGTTACTGTTTTATCCATGCCTCATTTATCGCCTACAACATAAGAAAATTAGCATGTTAAGCATACTACTCAACTGCACATGGTTAAAATTAATGGACAATGCCAATTTCCCAGCCTGATGTAAGAGGTGAACTTTTTCTTTAAATCAATCTGTCCACCAAGCATAACATCACTCAGTTAAGCCTAGAATTACAACTGACTCAATTATCATTTCTTTTATTATGGTACAAAAAGCTCTTGTAAGAAATCCTATTAGGAACTCATTATAAATTTTACACTTTTGATACATTAAAGAATCCCCTTAAAACGCCCCATCTTGGTTTCACTTTCTAAACTTAGCTGAAGAAGTGGTATCTGGTCATGCATGAAATAAATGTGGCCCACCAAAGACAAAACTAAGACACAAACTGCAACTTTAAAAAAAGGATACATCCAGTTTGGGATCAGAAACCAGTAGGACACATGTTTAGATCTGTATCCAAACTACCAAAAAAATCAAGACTGTTTATAAGTCAGTTACCAATGAATAAAAACTCTTCCAGAAACATTCAGAACTGTTTCATGCCTGTAAGCAGCTTCTCTTACCCCATTTCAATAGCAGAAAAGCACTTAAAATATAGAATTTTATTCATGAGGAAATTACTCAAAGTTCCTCTGCTAACAGACACTCAGTGAAATCACATTTTTGTAAATCACTGCTTACAATCCATCACCAAAGCACTGCAGTGGAATATTCTAAAGGTATTGTGGATCACCAGCAAATGTCTCTAGTTTTCTAGAGGGGTGAGGTCCTTTGTTTTTAGGTTTTCCATACCAAAATTTCTACCTCAATAGCAGTGTTAGTCAGCCAGTGACACTGATACCAGAATGATAAGAAACTGCAGCCTGAAGTTATAATTTACAGCTCAGTTTCCACACCTCCCAACCCTACTGAAATACAACTCAGCAAAACAAACAGCTGAAGATATCAGTGAGCTCAGAGACGCGCACATGCTGTTGCTTCCCTTTGTTTATCTTACCAACAACCACTTTATCTCAACATATCACTAACACATACCAGCAAAACTTACAGACTGCCAGTTCCTTCTGCAATAAAAACCTGGCACTTAGAAGTCCCTACTACCCTTCACTCTTTTCCCCAATTTACACTTATTCTAGGAAAAAATAAATAAATTTGGAGGTCCAGTTCTGAAATTCTGATAACTGGAGAAAAACAGAGGTGGACAACCTGATCCAGTGCCTCACTGCCCTCATTGTTAAGAATTTTTTCCTAGTATCTACAGTAAATTTACCCTTGTTTAGTTTAAGTTGCCCTTATCCTATCACTACAAGCATAAAATGACATGTGGCATCCCTCTACATTCTAAACAATCCCTGCCATTACCTCCCTTTCTGTTTCAAGCGTACCTTGCTACGCCACAAAATTCAAGAGCTAATCTCTAACTACATGCTTACAGTAATTTTATAAACGGGGAAAGAAGTTTCCAACTCAAAATGCTTCTCCTCATTTTCATTAGGAAATATCTATAAGCCTTTTGATTCAAGCACTCAACCAGGATTATGAATAAAAGTGTACAGCATTCTTCAGCTGTACACTCAACTGATGTTAGATCATGTCTTGGTGCAAGCAATACAATTTCCCTTCACAATTGGTCAGGCCACTGGCTCCACATCATGAAGCCTTCACTTGACAGGGCACAGAGGTGAAATAGGAAGGCCTAAGCCTCTAGAAGTATGAGTAATGCTGTTTTGGAGTGAAATTATGATTTATGGATAAACATACTGCAGATACAGTTTTGCACGAAGGCAACAGTAGGACTATAGCATCACAGTGCTCAGCTTTAAACCAGCTGGTTAAACCCAAGCGTTTAACTAAGTCCAGGCAAACTCCTTCACGAGTGCCGCTACAGTTAGACTGCTCCGTGTACTTGAGCCAGCTAATTCAACAGATATTGGGGTATTTCTTCAGAAGATACAGCTTCAACCTCTGAAATTTACCATGCATATTCTCTTTTTTCTCCATATTTTATATTTCCACTATGACAAGCAACTGTTTAAACAAATTTCAAACTGAATCCTCAAAAGGTCTAAACTCTACTTCTCAAACCTTCAAAACAGGCAACTTGCAAATTTATCTGCTAATTAGGCACTCCACTGCTGCAGTTTGCTTTGATCTCAACAACAATCAACTTCTCATGTTCTGATGATACAAGCCCGATTAAGCAGCAAGCGAGGAGTTAAAGGCAAAATAATGAGACAGGAATACAATATCTCCTGTTCTCATCTCAGACTACTACACGATGCAGAATCCAGACTTGTCAAATAATATGGAAATTATCTTGCTAGGCACACAGAGAAGTAAAATCAACTGAACTATGCGGGTTGACTGAAGCCTTAAATGACAAAGGTAACTGACAATGACAAATATAACCTAACATCATCTCAAGCACCAGTGCACTGAGAATCATTTAAAAATGCATATTTCATCAGTAGAAGACAGTCTTACACAGCGTGCTGACACACCAAACCGCTCAGCAGGGCGCAGAGCCCCTGCCACCAAGGCCTAGCAGGGCCTGCACCACGCTGCAGCCTGGCAGCGAAGGTCCAAACTGAGTTCGCCCAGTCTCACCAGCACCTTGATGGATGGTAGCAGCTAATTTGAAACCTACTTCTGGCCGGATGTGTGCAGGGAAGAAAGTTCAGAAAGTAAAATTTCCTGCAGAATTGGATATCCGACAAGGCACTGCTACAAACAGCCATCTTCATCCTGAAGTGCCATCGGCAATCTTCTAGAACTGGAGACGGGTCAACAAAACGCATCCTATGGCAACGGCAGAGACCAACGAGGGGGCTTCTTACACAGTGGCATGTGTGCAATTACTTAGGCCCCTCTAACTGGAAGTCAGGGAACAATTTTGAGACAGTTGAGAGGAAAAAAGAAACACTTCCACACATCTACTCCAACTAGTGATCACTGACAAAAATAAATCCTTAAAACTGCTGTCAGTAAAGCAACCACACCCAGTTATGATGAAGCGTTGTACGGAATGGGAAACTAGCACTGACAAAGAGGCTTCAGAGCATGCTCCTGTGATTTTATGCTCAATTCCCCCCAGCCACCTAGTTGTACCAAGCCTTCCACATTAAGGTTTAATGAGCGAATCTGCATTATCAGCAATATTAACGAAAAATGTCACACAGCATAACATTAGTGAGAACTCCAAATTTCTGCCACTGCCAGCTGCTCCCCTACATGCAGCAGGACACCTACAAGTCCTGCCAGCAGATGCCAGCCCTTGGATAACAGAACAGCTTGTTCTTCACGGCCCATAACACTGATCTTCCTGCTAATTAGTGTAAGTAGAATGATGAAACACTAATGCAAAAATCAGAGTGAGACACCTCAAATTGATTTCAAATCAACCGCAGATTAGCTATATGGGAATAGCAATCAATGCTGGCAACACTTCCTGATGACTTAGAGGTGGGAAGCTGATCAAAGCAGGGATGTTAAACAACAAAATGCGTCCCAAGATTTCTCACTTTTTAGCTCTTCACTAGCTAATGAGTTAACTTCATTATTGAAAAGTGCTGATGGATCTTTAGATTAAAGACACTATAAAATGAAAACTGTATGCATTATCTCACTAGTATTTGTGTAAGATCAATTTAAGGTTAGCAAGATAACCACTCTACCACAATCAGAGACTATTAGCCAAGCAGGAAGTCTGTTTCCAGGCAGTTATTGATGAGATAACAGGAGGCAAGATAATAAGATCAAGCTATAGGTAACAAAGTTTAGTGGTTGGCTGGTTTGTTTTTATGCCTCTAACAGATGACACAAGTGAACTAGCTGCAGCATCCTGTAAAAGGCAAACTCTTGCCAGCAATGTGTAAACATACAATTCAGAGGCAGAAAGGCAGATAGCAATCTGCAAATGCCGTATCAGAGCAGCTGAGGAGACTGAACAGAGCTGCACCACGTACTGCAGCACAAGCTGAGCTCCAGTGGGATATGAAAGCAAGGCCAATTCAGTTTGCTTGTCTGAGTGATTTCTCAGGTTAAACTCCTCCATAGTGAAAGCTCATCTAATTTCTCAGCCTTTCACATTTCTTTCTGCTATGAATTCTATTTAAGCCTCTCTGAACACAGCAAACTAAAATCTGCAGACAATTTAAGCCAAAACCCCTCTGCCTGTAGACAGCCCTTTGAAGTTTGCAGAGATCAAGAAAACCAGCCACCGCAGAAAAGCAGCTTTTTAATTAAACATCTTTTCTCCTGATCAGAAACAAGTTTTAAAGCCTGAGCCTGTGCATTGTTTGGAATCTTTAAAAAGGCAATAGTGGGAGAGGTATTTACATCCACGCGGGAGTCAACTGTCTTGAGAAGAGCAGAGCTGACTCTGTCTGACCAGGCTTTGCTCACATCACCGTTGCAGGCAAAGGGCAGCAGCACTGTTCAGAACCACAGACCTCTTCCCTCTGTCTTTAAGGACGGGCTATTAGAAGGGTAGCTACGGCTTGTATTTGTGATAAGACTTAGTTGGCAGTTGCATGAACTGCACAAGATCACATTCGGCACCATCTGTGGCATAAGCAGAATTGCAAGCTTCGATTTACCTCCTGGTAAAGGATGCAGCCGTCGCCTTATGGGAACATGCGCATGAAGAGGGGCAGAAAGGGAATGGAGTAGGAGTCAGTTCCCCAGTTACTGTATCCAGGTGTACTACAATGGACCAGAAGTCCAGAGAAAGCACAAGCAGTTTTGCTACCCAAGCTTTATAACCCTTTGGAAATATATGACCTTATAAATTAGAAGGAGTTGGTCACAAATTGCTTCCAAGTTAACCTGCACAAAATATTTTTACCCCAAAACTGTTTAACTCATGAATGCTTCTGTTTAGCAACCTTCACCACAAAATACTACTTCTCATCCTTTCTTTCTACTAAGCAGTACTGCTAGTACTTCACAGTAAGAGCTCTTAAAGTAGATTTGCTAGGCTAGTATCAGGCCATATCCAAGTCTTCTCATTCCAAATTCTGCTTCTCTATCCAAAAGTCTTCCTTGGGAATGAAGATTAAGCAAAGCAATACTATCACAATTAGACTGAAGAGACTTTTCCAAAATACAGTAGTCTGGTATCTCCAGGAAGCAGTATTCCTTTCTTTTATTGGCCAAACTTTATTTAATATCAATGGCTCTCTAGCAATTTTCAACAGGAAGCAACAACAGATTTAGTCTCAAAAACATGGATTTAATTGTCTTTAACTCTGAAAATGTTCCACTGCTAGATTGCTTAAAACAGTGCAATTCACGAAAAAAATGCTGGGTTCCAGTTTACCCGAAGCTATACTGAAGGGTAAGTTCAGCTTCTATCCTAACTCTCCTCTGAATTTACAAACCTGTTATTCTTTGTGTTGATTTCCCATTGGAAAGACCTTGCACATCATTCTCAGTTTTTCTTATAGTCCTATATGAAGAGTTCTGTAATATGCTTTAGCCTATATAGAGCAATAGGTTCTCAGCAACTGAAATCCTTCAGGTTTTGTAAATCTCATTCAATATATTGCAACAACGCAGATTTTATTTCTTCTCATATGTCATGCATAGCATTATTCCCTCTTGTAAAGCCCAATAAACTCATTTATTTGGGATCTATTCCCAGTGATGAAAACAAAGATCTATTTACCTCTATTAGTATTCAGCCCTGCAGGACTTGAAATACCCTGTTTTGTATGAAGAAATTAAATTTTTATTTTTGTTCTTATCATTAATATTACTTACACTCTATGGTTCAATAATTCCATATTTTTAACAGATAAGGGAAAGCCAAAGTAACACACACAGCACAGTTAACAGCTTTCCTAACATTTGGAGCGAACAGCATAGGCATATTCTGTGAACTTGTGAACTAGGAATCTTCTCTTGCTTTACTTACTCCTACTCAATGTATTTCCTTGGAAGCTTAGGAAAGGTAACACTCTTGAATGATACAAGCAGAGACTATACCTCACAACACTTGAAAAAACCTGCTCCAAACCATTTTCCAAGATCCATTGCCAGACTTTTCCCTTTATGGACCATTTGCACCTTTTCAGAAATGGAAACTCTCAAAGAAATTAAGGAAGGGGTGAACAAGTGCAGAAATTAACCCAAAGACAAAGACAACTCATTAAAGTTATCCACTTAATGCCAGGACTTGTGAGTCCCTTCCAACCTGTGATATTTCGTGACTTTCCATCTGACTTCTTATCACCACTACCTACCCCTCATTGTTTTTTTTGTTTGTTTGTTTGTTTTTTAAAATGATATTGTGATACGTGTGGTTTCAAACCATAACAGTAAGTCACTCTTCATCACAAAAGAAATTACAAAGAATCCAGATATTTAACTATGCCAGAAGAGGTGGGCAAATAGTAAATACAAATCCAAGGTAACACTGAAATTATTATCTTCAGCTAACTGAATATTTGAAGCAATTCTAGGAAGCAGTTCTCTGTATACGCAGCAACTTCTTTTAAATCTTTTTTTTTTTTTTTTAAAGAAATCCTGAAAGAATACTAAGACCCTTTTGTCATCAGAATGACTTTGATTAATTTAATCAGTATTGTGAAAGCTGTTAAGATATTTCTACTATTTTATGATTCTAAAGCCCTGGGGTATTCAGGTTCATTGAAAGTGCATTAGTAATAAAGCAGTTTAACATCACTGAAGACTATATTCTGAAATCATGATATAAATCCCTGCACGGCATGTTGTAAGCAGACAAAAAGTATATCCATTTCTTTTTATAAAGACCTCAAGCAATAATTCACGCGTAGAGATAAAGACCGGGGATTATAGCAGCAGAGCACATTTGCTTCATTTGTTTTTGATTAGGCTGCCTTCTCCTCATTAGCTGGAGGGTTTATGCAGTAAAGTTCAATTTTTGAAGTCCACTACCCTACTCTGAAGTTGAACAAAAATAAAATGAAATACCGAGAACAACTCCTTCTGAAATAATAAGCAGTGTGCCAGCAATTTTTACTGTCAGGAAAACACTAGGTGGGTCCTCACATCACGTTTTTAGAACCATAGCAGAGACACCAGAGACCTCACTGATATGATTAGCAAAATTGATACGTCAGACCGCTGTAAGTCACTTGTCTTACACTAAAGCCCATACGGGTCAGAAATACTGTTATATTGTTTTGGAAATCCTCATAAAACAACTCCTGATGAAACAAATTTTTAAGACTCTTAGGTTAATATATATGTATATATTACTCACCACTCCTTAGCAGCTTTGCAGGTGATACAAAGCTACTGATTACAAACAAAGAAGTACTGCATTAGCTTCTCAAAGCTTTTTCCAACACAAGAACAGGGAGAAAGGTGGGAAGTTAGAAAAGCAAATACGTTAAAAATACTTCCCAGAAGCTTACTGAGGAAGAGTCATCTCTATCTTCCATTTTTCATTCCCAAGCAAAAATGCCTTCAAACAATGTATACAATTTAGACACGGGACTCTCGCATCTCGCGTAAACATCAATCCAGCTTTCTCTGCTTTAAATTTCACCCAATTTTGATATCGGCTGATGTGACTTGGACAAAACAAGATGTTGAGTCTCAAATTTATTAATTCCAGTAAATTCACTGAAATCTGTTGTTCCTTTCCCCATACATTTCAGGAATATATTTAATTGCCAATTTCTAGTGAATTAAAAATTATTTTTCCTAGAATACACAACTCATCTCTATGTTTTCACATTCATTTCACTCACACATTCAACAGTAAGCACTCATCAGTGAGCACTACAGCTGCACAGCTCCCAGGGCACAGCTTCAGGACCTGGGATCTTCCACTGCAGCTCACAGGGACACCAGGGCAGGGAGGGCCCTGGTACCTGCTATCATGGCATGGCTCTGCAGAACACAAGATGCAGTCCACAGCCAGGGCCAGCTGACAATGCCCCTGGGAGGGTGTGCTCCACCAGACAAAAGAGGCCAAATCGCTTTTTTTTTTTTTTAATGAAATCAAGTCTAAAGGAAACATTTGCACACTTCACCTCCTTGAGGAAACAAGATGTATGTGAGATCCCAAGAATGAATGCACTCAGGCACATCTCAAACAACCCTTGAACTGCCAGTCTGCCAAATAACACCATGATCCCTGAAAATTTCAAGAAATTGGTCATTTTCAGGCTGTGCTGTCAGCACCCCCTAGAGGGAGAGCCTCAAATAAGAGCTCACCTGACTGACTACTGGTGACCACACACGGAAGAGACTTTATGGAATCTCCAAGGGGATACAACTCCCTTTAACAGTCTGGCCACAAGCCCAGGTCGAGGTACCATCACTCACACCCCAAACTCACCAGTCAGAGCTCCTCCAAGGCTCCCCCTTCTCAGCTGCCTCCCATCTTCACTCAGCTGCCTCTTAAATTTAAAAGACTTTCCAGGGCTGGAAGAGACCTCAGGATTGCTGGATTTTCGAAAAGGCATAGGTGGAGGGGACAATATGTGATCAAGCTGCAGAGAAACACAGAGGAAAAAGAAATTACTGTTTGTACGTTTACCTTAACCAGGGCAGGGGGGAGGGAAATAAAGTTTCCTTTGCATAACACTTATCGGAGCATTCAGAAATTAAAAGTGCTTAAAAAGATCTTATGGTTGTCAAGTCGCAAACAAACTGAGAACTCTGCAGGTCCCAGGTCTGTGGCTGGCTCTGCACAAAGCCATCCTCCCCTTGCAGGGCTCATGGCACATCCTACCGTGCTCCCACACAAGAAGCACTTTTTCCCATGGTCCCATCTCAGCGCAAAAAGGAATCGGGCTTAAGCTCACACGACCTTCCACAGAGCAGCTTTTTTGCAGCTGTGAACCATCTGACCTTGCAGCTTGGCCAACATTTTTCCAAGGCAAACTCTTCAGAGCTCTACCTGAGCAGTCACTAGATGGCACTGTACCATCAACAAAATGCAAACCAATGCTCAGTCTAAAGAAAACACCCAAATACAGATTTTTCAATGCCACTNNGGGGAGTGGGGGGATTGTTTAAATTATTCTGTTTATAAAGCTGGCATTCATTCACACTGACTTCAAATTAGTGTAAATACAAATCCTCATCCTTCAAATTCTGTTCCTCTCACCACTCCCACACAACATTCCATCCCTACAGCTTTGACAGTACATTTGATGTCTTAATATCTGGCTAAATTTAGAAAAACAAAACAACAACAAAAAAAGAAGTGAGCAAATACTGAACTGCCTCATCCTCTCTGCCCATAGAAAAGGAGGAACTGAGGTCACCACAGTCATCCAGGAAGATGCACAGTGAAAGTCCACTTTTGATTAAATTTAATTGCAGAGCAAAGCACTATGTACCCTAGAAAGCATTTTTAATGCCTTATATTCGGAACATATTTTGTAATTGTTATTTCAGATTATTTAGTGAGAGAGTTTTGCTTTGTTTTTAAATCAAATCCGAAGCTCACTGGAAGATACACATTTCCAAAACATCAAGCAAAGCAGTGGTTTCTGAATCTGCTTCTTCAGCACATTAAGATTCATTCATGTCCTGGACAGAGACTGAAGTGACTGATTAACTCAAAGCACATGCCTACTGCCATTCCCTAAATCAGGCAGGGCATGGGTGTCACACAATATTTAATTAACCTTTTCTATCGTTTATCATTCATGGATGCGAGCATTTCGCAAATACTTCTACTTCCAAGTGCTAATCTACCTCACAAGGTGAATTTAAAGATTAGTTGCATTGACAACAGCCAGCAGAAAGCTGAAGCATTTGTCTACCAGCTACTAAGAAAACATAATTTTGAGACTTACTAGGAATCATCTAAAAGTAAATATTGGAAGGGTCTGCAGTTACCGAACTGCTCACTGACAGATGGACAGCAAGGACTGCTCAACATGCATCTGACAAATGACACAATCCAATCAAGCTTTTAGGTGTTACTGGCAAACAGTCACACTCTTTCTTAAAACAGGCTCACTCTTCAAGGCAACCAGACATATTTTAAATCTTCTTTCTTGCTTAAGTTTAATTAAGGCTTTACACACAAAACCAAAGGCACTCAGCTCCCTGCACAGTCGCACTGAACAGTAACACAGCAGTTAACAGAGCTAGCGTCTTCCTCCCACTATAAAGCCTCTACTTGTGTATTCTACAACATGTAGTCTGATTACAAAATTTATTATTTCCAGCTAAGCTGTGCTCCTTTTTCACAGCTTTCATTAAAGCACACATGTTTTTGGAGGAAGTGTTAACATGAGACTACAGCGTAGGGCAGTACAGCACTGTCCAGGCCTCCAATTCGTATTTAAGATGCTTTCCTATTGCACAAAGCAGCACCGTAGAAAAGCAGTATTTTTGAAAGGTGAGAGACAGTTTAAATACCAACCCCCTACCACTTCAACATCAGCACCCAGCTATCACTCCCTTGCAAAACCACCTCCGTGTTCCCACATGACTCCACCAACTAAAATCTGTTTGATACCATTCAGGCACAGAAACTTCCTTTCAGCACCTCCATGGGAAAGGAAAATGATGACATCAGGCAGGCGGGGACTGGTCTTGGCTGCTGGGACAGAAGCAAGCAGCCTCTGGGCAGCAACCATGACCGCACGCAACATGGCCACGACTGAGGTCCTACATGTGAGACTCTCAGGAACCAGACTGGGGATGAAAGAAAAGGAGGGGAAAGTGGGGACACACTGTACTACAAATGCTTTTCAACCTGATGTCCTCTGAAGTTTCCAGGCAGTTTTCAGACATGAGAAACATGGGAATGAAATGCAGTTTCTGAAGTTTTGCATTTCTTAAACACAACAGAATGAAATTCAGATTTTGTTGAAGGGGAACAATTTCCATTTCATGGAGACAACTAAAGAAAAATAAATATTCTCAAATACGACAAATCAGGATCATGGTACCACAGCAACGCTAGGTTTCCCTGATAAACATTCCTTGGGAGTGGAATTTCATCTTAACATAGGAGCAGTCATACTCAGTGTGGTAGACGACACGTACCCAGATGTGTCAGCCGTGTTTTAGCTGGATGTAGAGAATTTTATCTCACCTGAAGCAACAACACCAGAACACGTTATATGGGCTAGCACTACCAGGAAAGAGTATGGCTTCTGAGACTCAATGTTTTCCTACTGGTGACCATCTCCTGATTTAGGAACAGCAACCACACCTACACAATCAATACATTTCTGGACACTATCCAAAGGCTCGGTTTCTTGCTTAAATAAGACAAAGTAAGATCTGTAACACACAGTGTGTATTTGAAAGGAGTCTGTACCTCATAACTGCTGTTGAAGCAGACAGAGAAGAGCAGAAAAGATACAGCCTTGATATAATGAGTCTGGTGCTGAGGAAGCAGAAGGGAAATGAACTGCAGACAGCAGCCTGGCTTGCAAGTTCACCCTCAGCAAGATTTCTCAAAACCAAATGGGCAGCTTATGAGCCAACTTGACCCAGAGGGCCTTTCTAGACTGAATTCAGACTCCATGCAAAAGCCTATGCAGCAGATGAAACATCCTTCTGTCCTCAGGAGAACAGCCCTTCACTCCTGCCAGGTACAGCATTCAAGTCTAAGGAAGTGAAAGCAACACAGAATGTTTTAGAAAGTTCTGCTTCCTTGAAGCACAAAGCCCATTCTGAAGAACTGTAACATGGCACACATTCAGATCACACAAAACAGTTAATTCAGACATAATGACACTATGATTGCTCAGTGCTATGATTATGACAAGCTTAAATGATTAAAAGAGCTATCCAAACTTGTTAATGTTTATTCAAAAGACTTCCGGATAGCTGAACACTATGAAAATTCACACTGTGCTTCTTATTGGGTACAGATTCTACACTATTGCTCACAAGACAACATCAAGGCAGGTACCTTGGGGAAGGGGGTGCTATTTTGAATAATTTTACTCAAACAGCCTCTGCTCACTATGTCAAACACTATTGCCTAACCACAGTCATCATTCTACTGGTATTTCACACTTACTAGGTATCTGGACACGTCAGTGTCGGATGGCATACAAGCACAACAGGAGAACTACGCTTTGATTGGTTGCTCTTTTTTATTTTTGTGAACCTCGCTTGACAGCAAGTTGCAAGAAATACAATAGTTGCTCCCTGCAGGCAGTTTCCAGTCAGACCAACACCTTATTACACTTGGAGGTTTTGGCTACCAAATGCTCTGCCCACTGCCTCACTATTGCACTCAGGCTGCAAGAGTACACTTTCGTCCATGCCCTTTTAAAGATATGTTAGTGACTTAAGTAGTGACAGAAATACAGTAGGCATTTTTCCACCCATCTGTGGAACTGCAAGACAGGGAAAAAGTGAGTAAAATAATTTGAGAAGTCACTAATTCAAAACTACCATTTAAGACCCGTAACTGCTACAACAATGTGAACACAAGCATACCTGATTGTCATGCATCCCTCATACAAAGGGAGTTCAGTTAGCCATTGAGTTTATATAGGCTGTTTGGAGATGTATTTTTAATCAGTACACATTCCATCAGCAGTGTCTGCTCTTAATATTCACAAATGCATGGACAGTTAACTTCTGTAAAAACATTCCCTCCTCCACTGTTAAATACTGAATAATTCCATTCAGACAAAGGCATGTTGAAAGACAGAAAACACACAGCAAACTCCAATGTAAGCAAAATACTCTTCAAACACATTTCTATATGTTTCCTCAAAAAAGATGCCCAATTTTGCTGTAGACATGATGAATTTCTTACAAAAGCTCTGTAAAATTCAGCAAGTAACAGATTTCACAAAACACTATTTTGCCCGCATCATGTACCTTACAAAATGAACAAGGTAGTATTAGAGGAGAATGGGTTAAAAATTGCATACAACAGAATCATCAAAATATCCTAAATAGGGAACTTTAACGTGTACATTTGGAGATCCTATACAAACAGGGATAAAATTTGAGTGACAGTCTTCTCCAGTTCCACAGGGATTTCCTTCAGGGAATCAGGATAGAAACAATTTGTCCTCAGACCATGGCGTTTTCTTGTCCATATTTTAAAGCTATTCGTTTTCTGTGTGAATAAAATCACCTACACTCCTCTAAAGAAAATTATTCCCAGACTGTACTAGCCATGCACTACTAACTGCTCACCTATTCAGAAAGGATTATCTTTATATTTTGAAAAACCTCAGTAGCGGTAAATCCAGCTGTCTACCATGGAGTATTTATTCTACTGCGAGAATGAATTCACTGCTTGGTAATTATATCATTAAGCAGTCACATCAAGTATGTCAGTCTACATGTCCTTTCAAAAATTAAGGACATGACAACCAGTTCAAAATAAGACTTAGCGACAGTGTTTAGAAATGTAATTTGAAACTAGTACATAATCAGATGTGAAGCAGCCAGAAAGAAAACAATGGATTTCAGGAGAGGAAATTCAAGCTACAAGAAGGTGAATGAGGCTAAGATAATGCAATCAGACTGATAACACCAGGATAAAAAAAAAAAGAAATAAGCTGCTGTGTGTTGCTGAGCTTGGTTTCAATGGCTTTGTTTCAATGAAAATGACATTGCAATAAGAACTGAATTCATCTGCTCAGCTACACCTGTGTATTGTCCAAAATACTTCACCATCAGCCTCCCCTAGTTGTTCCATAGACAGTATTCTTATTTCCCACAGAAACAGGAAAATACAGGCAAAAGCATTCCATCTAAAAATACAAATATGTTCTATTTAGGATTTTAATTTCTTCCCCTTAAATAACTGCAAAATTCCACTATGCCTCAGGTCATGTCTTACGTGCACATTAAATCCTAAGGTTCCACAGAAAGTCTGTGCGCTGCCACCCTTGTTAAGCCTCCACCAGATCAGCATCAATCTACATGAGATCCATCACCTGAAATCTTTTGCATATAATGCACTTCATTATCAACCAGGAATCCCAAAATGAAGTTCTACTAATTAGTATTTTGATATCAAACATGCCAAATTGCATCATACCAACCCAGATTGTTCCAAGAAACAAGAAAGGAAAGTGTCACACAAGTCCCACGCAGACAAAACAAGCTTACCTGGTAGTGAAAAGATATTAAAAGATAAGAACATTCACTGGATGATTATCAAACGGCTTAAAACGTACCTTACTTCCCAACCCTACCATGCCCCTCCAGTCTCTTGCATTTCAGGAGCAAGCAAACATCTGAGGCCAGTTAACACCTGCCAGCAGATCAACAGCAACTGACCCTCTGTAGCACCCAGACTGCCAGGAACATAAAAACAATCAGTTTCTTCACATCTAAGTTGGGTTCCTCACAGTACACCATGACAGCCTGTCTCCTTTGTGAGCATTTTAAGCACTGATGCTGAAACATAACATCCCCAGCAAAATGCTTTTTTTTGAAGCAAACTATGACAACTTACTTTAAATATGGGGGAGAAGCATGTTCTTCTCACTTAACTACTCTCTCTCTCTCTAATGTAATTAAATTTGGCACAGATACATGAGCTTTGATGAGCTGCACTGACAGACAGCAACACTATTAATCCGTTATTAATGGGTAAGATGTCTTTCCAAAACCAAAGGCGTCTTAAAATTTGTTATTAAAACAACATTTCAGTCACATAAGAGCACACTGGACTTTAGTTACTCCAGGTGCCTGAGGAGCATTCATTCAGGAGAACCAAGTTAGACTTGAAGAGAAAACACTACAACAGAGTACTGTAGACACCCAAGGGGCCTGTCTTACAGGACCACCATGAACACAGGCATAAGCAAAGTTCCAACAAACAAAATGCAGTAACTCACATCTGTGATGAGCAGATACACTGCATTTAGTCAGAGTATCATTACCTTTTGGAAGGATTCTGTTTGGGGATGCAGTGCTAGCAAGGATCACATGGGTAAACACGAGTATCCATTAAACCACGTCAAAATGAACAGCAGAACAAGATCACCAGCAGTTCCCATTAAATCACTTGATGGCTGGAATATTGTGCATCCCCTTTTCCCACATTAGATACAAATCTATCACAGTTTGAAGTAAAATTTAGAGAACTGTGTAACTATTCTGAACATTCACAGCTCTTAGAGCAGCCTCTGCTTTGCAGACCAGAGAATCACCACCAATAACCTAATTCCACACACAGATAAAAGGAAACACTTCTCCAAAAATCAGCACCACTTCCAGAAGTCAAGGATAATGATGAGGAAGACGGCATACAGAGGAAGTCTTACCACACCACATGGATTTCATATGAAAAGGAAAGATTGTATTTCTTGCCCCCTTTCTTAGCACACTTCTTTGCAAACACAAATTTTCTTCCCCACCTTCTGTAGGTAGTAGGAAGATGGGCACTCATCCCACAGTTCTCAAATTTGGCACTGCACTCCCATCCCCCACCATGGGAACGACCTGTGGATACAATCAGAGCTTGATCTCAGAACCTTACAAGTTCTCCAGCTGAATGGCATGTTTCACTTCAGTTCAAGACTTCAGGCGTTGGACTACTCCACTTCACCCTGACCTCCAGTTCCTCGTTAGGACAAGGATACCAGCCCATCAGCTACCACACAGAAAATAAGTCAGGTCCTCAGCTCACTGTTGCAGGAGAAGCGTGAGAGGCAGAAAAGGTCTTGTATACAGTCAGATTATTTGCTAAACATTCATTCGATTTACATATTAACACAACCTGCAGCTGACACTGCACACATGTCCTTACTCAGGCAAAGAGGAGAAACTCATTGTAAAGTTGTTATTCACAAAGCATCACTTCTAGCCATTTTATTTATTGATCTTACATCCTACACAAACACTGAAATCTAAAGTTGCTACTCAAAATAGTGTAATGTATTACACTGAATAGATGATGATGTATAAACAGAATCAGCAAACAAAGCTTATGATGCTTTTCTACAGCACATTCTTACCTATAATCTCCTAGGTAGTATGGAAATATTTTAAATAATCTGCCAAGGATCAATACAGATGCATTAATGTTATTTTGCTACTTCAGGGCCATTTAAGAAATGTAAATTTGCCTTTAAAATCATAACATTCTTCTTGAAAACAAATCTGACCTCTGATCAATTAAGAAATAAAAAACCTCATAGGAACATGAAGACTCAGCTAAAGCTATGTTTAGATAAAAATTCAGCTTGCATCCTATGTATTTTCACAAATACGTTCACACATGATTGCACTGATAGCAAAGCACAGCCTTCACAGCATTCTTCAAGGCTAACAAGTGGCCTATAAATATGCATCGTCACTGAGCCAATTATTAGTTTACAGCAGTTAATAAGGAACAGTTTTGTTCCAATGTGATCAAGACCTTCAGCTTCTGAAAGCCTCCTGTGTGACAGCTCCATACACACAGACAGATGGACAGACTGCTCTCTGCCCAGGAAACAAAGGAAGCAGGAGTATTTGTACTACAAATGCTGCTGCTGCCTCACACAGCTCAGCCTGCCCTAAGTCTCCTTGGACTTACCCACACAGTTTTAATATACATTGAAAAAAATAATAATAATAACAGCAAGTTCTGCAGATCTCTTCTAAGTCCCTACACCAAGAACTGAGAAATAGAATGCAGTTCTAAATAAACACACATAGATGTAGCTCCACTTCTGACTAAACAGCCTCACACAGGATATTTTAGAGGCTGGATGCCTGAAGACTCCTTTGAATCTAACACCCATAAGGGCGACTCTTCAGGAAGGTATCACAGAATCACAGAATGTTAGAGATTGGAAG
>VXAV01002005.1:11018-21441 GCA_013399715.1 Alectura lathami | reverse complement strand
TTTTTTTTTTTTTTCTGAACCTTTTCACTTGTTTACACTATACAAACCAATGTTTTTGGCTGATTCGATCCCTGGTAAGAAGTGGGGGAAGGTCTGAAAAAACAGAATTGGGATTAAAGAAGTGAAAAGAATTGAACTTTTTGATGGAGAAGGAACAGAATGTGAAGGAAAAAGAGAGCCTTAGGAGCTTTTATTGATAAAGTGGAATTGTGTAAATGAAGTTTATCTCCCACCCCACTCATGCTTTTGCCAAAACACAGATTTTCTCTTTGTCTTAATAGCTGGAATTTTGATCATTCTTTTCAGTCTATCATCACATGTTA
The DNA here is from genome assembly GCA_013399715.1 of Alectura lathami. Lineage (NCBI taxonomy): Eukaryota > Metazoa > Chordata > Aves > Galliformes > Megapodiidae > Alectura > Alectura lathami. The sequence continues at coordinate 21,118 of VXAV01002005.1, read as the reverse complement.
CCTAATAGGCTTAAGATTTTTTATTATTATTATTATTATTTAAATGTCTGGGAGATCCATCACCCTAAATAAATGGACTTTAAAGGTCAAGAGAGCTCTTATCCTCTTAGTTCATTTCATGAGAGCTCTGAGCAGCAGGCACAGCAATCTCAGCATGGACTCAACGATATTTCCTCACAATGTAGCCAGAAACTGCATGCCTGCAGGGTAAAACAAAATTACCAGTGTTCCCCCATGAATGTCCTACACCTCGAGAGGCCACAGCCAGCTACAGAGCAGTTAGCTGCATGGCTGAGCACTAGCAGTAAATGCTTACTTCAATTGTGGCAACTGCCACTCAGAAAGGATGCATTTAATCTTGAAGGATAGATGTCTCAAGACATCTCGCCTAAGTGACACAAAGTCTCTGGATGTAGGAAAGGGCACTGAAGGGTTCTGCATGTAGACAATTTCTCTCTGAATGTGGGGTAAGTGGAGGGAATTAGGATAGCAGTTAATAAATTACCTTCAATATTAATTTTGTCGTCACATCTAATGAAAATGCCTAATGAAAACACACACAAAAACTGAAACCTGATCACATAGAAGAATGCCAGCAATGTAGTAAATAAAACTCCCTCTTCTCATTCTGCAAATTATTATTAATGGCAATGTAAAAACTTTTGCAAATTTGCTTGGAAAAATTTTGATGAAACCATGCACATTCCAGAATGTACAGAAGTTTCTTTTAGGACTAATGTTCCTAAAAGAGATGTAGGGGAGAGAGAGGGTCTGAGTGAATTGCTGTCCCAGATGGACCCCAGAGAGACCTTCTTGACCCAATCACTTTCTGCACCCAACTGAGTCTGAACCTGTTGCTATTTATTAAATACACTGTAAGAAAATGGCAACAGCACTGAGAGTTCTTGCGAGATAAGCAGAAATTAAGGTCACATGTGGACGATATTTCAACAGTACAAAAGAGCCTACTGGCCACTGTAAGGATTTAAGCTTCAAACCTGCCCAGGCAATTTTGAAAGCTGTGGGAACATTCTGACAACATTATATAAAATATTATTTTAAAGCCTTTGCTACTGTCAGTTACTTGTGAATTTTAAAAGTATAACCTGAAGGTGTAATAAATAGCATGCAACTTGATCTGAAGGGAACTTTAGGTAACTTACTGTAAATACACACACACATGATTCTTTCTAAATATATTGGCCTATTTACTACAGTAGTTACCTGTTTAAGACTTGCAGTTATATTAAGTAAAGTAGTATGCCTGGGCTAATACATTTTCAGAGAGCCTATTTGTTTTACTGAAGAATTTATTGCAGCAGTAATAACTGTCAGTGTGAAAGCGCGGTTAAAGTGCTAGAGACAGGACCAACTGCAAAGGGTATCTATCAAACTATCGACTTCCTGCCAGCGGTGTTGTGAACTCTTTTGTCATAAACTCAAGCACCCAGAGTTGAAACCTCGATCAATGAAAGGGGAATCTGGTATCCAGCTCTTTTAGAGAGGGCATCTCTTCTGTTTGACCCATTAGGACACAAATAACAGTTTTTATACAGTGCAGGTTTGATTTACAGCAAGCCTTCAGGTTAACTAGTGACATCTATATTTTAAAGGATGTGAACTGCACTTATCATCTGAAATAGTTAAATACAGAGCTCCAGATTGTGCTCTAATAGAAATGTTTAGTTTTGATTTGCACAAATAGAAATTTCAATACACTGCATAATTATTTGCCGTGCAGAATTTTATTTCTCTTTTTCTTCTCATTTTTTTTTTTTTTTTTTTTTTTTTTTTTAATTTGCCTTGATTTCATTCCTGTCTTAATATCCGAGCACCATGTTCATGTCTGAAAATGCTGATGACAGCTGTTTTCTCAGTATTTGTAAAGACAGCATGCTTGGCAGTATGCCTTTTGTCCTCTATGGACATAATTCACCTCTTCACTCTCCAAAGCCCCTCCATCTCTCAGAGCCTCTATTTCACCTGTGACTAAGAACTTGTTTAAAACTTCTACAATATTATGATCAAATTTATAGATACAGCATAATAAAAACCAACCAGATTAGTCTGTATTTCTGACCTATTCATAAAATCACTTGATAATGTAGCAGCAATGTGGATAAAAGCTGTGGAACACAGAGAGTTTCATTCTTGGGATATATATATTATAATGCATGCTTATATATATTTTAATTATGGCCCTTTGCGGCTAAATGTTATGTTATAATCTAGAATGAGAGACATTGTAGAAGAATCCTGTTAAACACCAGGACTCTTTGCTTTCATATAGGGTCCTGCAGAGTTTACTTTTTTTTTAAAATAAGGGTAGCAGAAGGACTTAAACTCAGCTCTGACTGCGGTCAGAGACACGCTTTCCAAATAGAGGCAGCTGAGTCACTCTTTACTTGCCTTTGCAGAATTCCACTGGGAGACTAGTTTTCAGCTCAGTGCATCTGTTAGTTGGATATGCAGATCTCCCTGGGCATCTTTTCTTCACTTTTCTTGAGCTCAGATTGGCTCGCTGGAGTTGATCATGTTGTGGACTTAGGTATTTTTATTGCTATTGTTTTTTTTTATTGTTATTATTATTATTGTTTTATGTTCTTGTAGGTGTCCTACATGTATTGGGACAACAGGCAATATTACCATGCGAATTTCCCTGCTGTGCAGTATTAGACCATGTGCATCTCATTGTGGCATGATGTGAACACCAAAGATACTGTCCGCCTGTCGATTTCTGTACACTAGCAAATTTTAGCATGATTTTTGGTTCACACAGATAAATTTAGAACTGTTTTTCCTGTTTTGGAGCTGCAGTAGAACTGAGGGGTAGACATCAGCTTGGTTTGTTGTTGCTTACTGCAGTCTATTTACTTTTTGGAGGCTGGGGGAGGTGCTCATTTATATTATGCCTTTCATATGTGTTTCCCGTTTTCACAAGGGGAAACTTTCATTGAAGTCTGAGTTCTGTTGTGCAGTTAGCTTGATCACTGCAGTATCATTTCAATATGTTTACTTCAGTGTAAGCTTTCACAAATATGCTCCAATAAGAAAAATGACATAGGTAGGTTGTTACTGTGTGTGCAGTACAACAGTCCTGGACCTCAGAAGAGGAACTTTTATTTTTTCTCACAGAAACAACTTTCCCCCAGGTAAGTGAGATTTTTTTGTGTAACTTGTCTGAATCACAACACGGGAATGAAACAAAAGTTTAGTGTGTACCAGATATTAAACAAAATACATTGTTAGTTTCCATACCTGCATAAACCCTTTTTCTTGCAAGCCATATTTCTTTTTTTATTAAACATGAATATCTCCAGATACTGTTATGATTATTTTTTAATTTAGGCACATACTCCACTTACATGCTACGTAATGCCGTAAATAGAAGTGATAACATTATAATGTGTCTATTTTACAAGAACAAACATTCTTGTATGTACTGGAGAAAATGATTCCTATATTCCTTTTGGTTATTTTACACAGTGTAACATATGCAATGTTATGAATCATTCTTGAATCTGCCTGCTGTCTGTTAGGTTAGTTTGGCTGTTGCAGACAGAATTTGGTTTGTTCACCCTCAGTCATGTGAATGCAATCTCTGTGTACTCTGTAGGATCAGATTCAGTCCTGCTTGGGTTACACATGGAAACTGATGTGTTCCTGCAAGTTTAGTCTTTGCAGCAGTTATCACGAGGATGAAGACAGTTATCTCCTTTTAGTGTTAAAGAGTTCTGTCTTAAGCACAAACCAAAAATAGGTTTTGCGTAACTGCTAACCTTAAATTTAATTGTTGTCTTGAAATGTGTAGGAAAATTGGAGTCAATCATTAGACTTCTCATTCAAGAACAGGTTACTGTTCAGTTTTATCTCCTGCACTGAAAAGGATCAGGATGTAGGGAGCCTTTCCTTCATGCTTGTGTTATCATGGCTAAGATACTTACAAGACACAACTGGATGCTCCTTCCAGCAAACCCAGATTTCTCTTAACACGTGCTGATGATGTGGTTCAGATGTGCTATTATGCCAAAAGCAAACATCCCATTATCTCTGAACAATGCCTTTTCAGGCCTCTGTGCCATTAACAAAGTATTTTTAGTTTTAATTAGAATGAGTGATATGCTGCTAGTAAGCACACATATCATGTTTCTTTCTGTGGAGTTGAGGCTTTTATGGCCTGGCTTTTAAATTTACTCTGTTTACAATCGATAAAGTATGCTAGGGACTCAAAAAGACCAAAATTAACTTAACACAACTAACTGCAACTCATACTTTCCACAAATCTGGTCATAGAATCATAGAATGGTTTGGGTTGGAAGGGACCTTAAAGTTCTTCTTGTTCCAACACCCCTGCCATGGGCAGGGACACCTCCCACTAGACCAGGTTACTCAAAGCCCCATCCAGCCTGGCCTTGAACACTGCCAGGGAGGGGGCATCCACAATCACTCTGGGCAACCTCTTCCAGTGTCTCACCACCCTCAGAGTAAAGAACATTTTCCTTTATTCACTGTTTTTACTAAATTACTGTGATGGACTGCGAGGTAGAGCAGAATCAGATCAGAATATTTTAGTATAACTTGTATTATTTTACTCTCCTCTAAATGGCTCCTGCATATCCTATCATTTGAGAAATAGTGGAAAAGAAAATTCGAAAATATAGTCCTTCTCACTCTGTGCCCTGTAAGGATCTTTACTTTGAGGTACTTAATCTGACACAGGTGGCTGCAGTCCAAACTCTCCAAAAGGCTGAGCCAAATCCATGTCTCCTGGCATGGGAAGCTCAGGAACCAGCTCTAAACTGTGGGGATTTTAGGGTGATGCAGGGCAGAGCACACACATTGATCTGCCCTGACTGCTGAGCGGAGTGCCACCGAGGTACCCCAAACCTCTCACGTTGGGTGCAACCCAATAGCCACAGTTTGGCCAGCTCTGATCAAAACCTCTACAGGAATCTGTGCCATTCTGTGCCCTAACAAATCTTCAAACACTGGATTTTCCTCTTTCTTTAACTAAATGTTTTCCTTGCCTTGGCCAGCCGCGCTGAGAATTGAGTGATAAAGTAAACAGCATGAGTGATGTTTATTGCTATTCTCAAATAATGATAGCAATTTTTTAAATGATTTTTCACCTAAATGGTGTTTCTCTAAAATCATGTAGGAGTTCAGCCTGATATTAAGACCTAAATTGATGCCAGGGGAGTTGTGATTTGGAACAGAGATCATATATTTTATTTCTAAACCCACATTTTTTCTGGAACTCAGCGAGTAAGCAGAAGACTGTCATTGTTAACATTCACCCGCATTCAATTCTATAGATGCTTAACAAATCTTTTATAACTAATGGCTTCACAATTGAAAGTAAATATGTAAATAAGGCAGAGCCACAATAAACATTACAGAAAAGGGATAATTAAACTACATTTGTCAATGTGTCTTTTTTTAAAAAAAAAAATCTTCTGCTGTTATATAAACATAAAGCAAAGTTAACTAAGCAGTTAAAAATTTTATTTCTTTCTGGTATTTTTAGTCACTGTATCCAGAATGTTTTAATGCCCTTGTTTCAGAGTTCCAGCTGACAGAAATTGAGAAAATATGCATGGATAGAGTGTTTTGGATGCTAAATTAAATGGTGACATGTTAGAAAGCAGTGTGTATATTTCCAGCCTGGAGCTCCCAGAGTTATTGTACAAAATTCCACATTAATATCTTACTCAGTTTCTGTGATTATATCCTTTATATCAGTGAATGTCATGGCTGCCAGGTAAAATAAAACCATCCTATGTGTCCGCTTAGCATTATGCCAAACCTAATAACGTGTGAGAGTGGGTCCTTGTTTCTCCAGAGCCGGAGATGCCAGCCTGTCCTCGCAGACTAATGTGTAATCAATACATCTTTCACTGGCGACCACAGCCCTAGTCGAGCGTGCAGACGCTGGTCGATCCGTCATAGCCGGAGGTCACCACCAGGCAGCTCGGCGCCCTGGGTCTCCTGGCTTTGCCTCGGACCCGGCTGTGACTCCCAGGGCTCATCGGCAGCTGGGGTTGACGTGAGGTCAAGTTTATGCCCGGCGGGTTGATGGCCTCTTGGATGCCGTGCGGCTGCTTCTGACACTGACCATTAATTCTTCTCCTCTGCCACATTTAACCCTTCCCTGCCAGCCCCTGAGCAGCTTCATCTAGTTCTCGGGCAGGCCAAGGAGAATGCCTTCTCCTCAGTCACTGCATTATTGTTCCTCTGACAGGTTTTACTTTTTTCTTGGTCCAAAAAGGGAGCATTTCCTGTGGCTTGGCAGAAATTTCTAAAGTCAGGAAGGGCTGCGAGGGCCAGTGAAATTCAGATTTGAGGACCCTAGTCTCATTCCCACAGTAGCCAAAGTCAGAGAACTCACACCACAAGCTGTCAGGAGCAGTGTTTGCCTGTAAGCGTAACATGCTTTCATATCTACAGGCTTGTGAAATGAAGAGGATTATCAAAGTGGGCTGAGGACAGCTTGATTTTTTTGGATTTACCCTCCATTATCTTAAACAAATCTGTGACCCCAGTGTCTCAAATTTCACCTAAAACTGAAAGTGAAATAACTATAGCATCATGAAACATTCTTGCACTACCTTCATCGTCCTCGAGCAAGCAGGAAGTTCTTATCAACTCACTGGGAAACCTTGCTCTCTTAAGATTTGTAAAATTTTAAACCTCTATTGTGAACCATAAAATTCTGCGCAAGCTCAGATATGCAATATATATCTGATATGCTTAGTACATTGCTGCAGGAGGTAGCCAAGTAAAATAATTTGACTTGAATAAAAAGGGGCAGATACTTTTATGGTCACTAATAACATTTTTATAGCTATGAAAGCCAAGATAATAAGGATAATCAAATCATAAGTTTCAGGACATAAGCTGATTATAGTACCAGCAATGGTCAGGAAGGAATTTTACCTTTTGTTAAAAAAAAAAAAAAAGTGCACAGAGAGTAAAATTATATTTTAGAAGGACTTAATCATCTTAGAGCTGGGCACTGACAGCTGTAGCACAATAGACTAGGCAGGGCTGCAGCCTGTTCTGCTAAGGGAAAACCTTTGATTAGCTTCTACATTCTGGTATCTAAAAACACCCTTATGGCTTAGAGTTGTCAATCGTCATGTATTTCTGCCTGCCTTCTGTAGTCTCCTTGCAATACCAGGCCTGACACCTCATTCTCTCCAAGTGTCTCTGTGCCTTGTATCTCCCATTCCTATAGCATTATGCTATTTTACTCTCTTTAGCCAAGATTTTACACTTTCATCATTTAAAGCTAAGTTGTCTCTTTTCTAAAACCTAAAAAGGGACCACACTGCCTACATTGTGTGAGATTTCCTTCCCTTTGCATAACCTGTGCATGACCCTGTGCATGGATGCAGTAGCTGGGAATAACCTCCAATGCTCATTCAGAGCCCAGAGCATACAGGCAGGAGATGGATTTTCCCAGGATAAGGTCATTCAGTGGATGTGACAGGGTTCTGAGCAACATGATCCAGCTGTAGGTGTCCCTGTTCACTGCAGGGCAGTTGGACTAGGTGGCCTTTAAAGGTCCCTTCCAACTCAAACGATTCTATGATTCAATGATTCTGTGTGTTCTTCATGTGCCTTGGGCACTCACTCACCTTCCCAAGGAGCAGCACACTTTCGCAATGCCCCTCACTAGGGACATTACTGAGTATAAAAATTTAGCACCACATAAACGAAAACTAACAAGTATGGTCATAGCAGGTATTAACCTGCAGCAACATCTTTCAATAAGAATAATAATGTTCCTCTTCTTAGTGTGAAATTTTTGTACTGTTAATTTGTATATGCAAATAGCTTTTGAGAATGTTTGTTCTTTCCCTTTTTATTTCTAATTGGAGTTGAAGTTATAAGCAGAAAAACTTCCAGTAAATTGTGTGTGGATAGACAGAACAAAGTATCAGAACAACTGTTGGTGTACTTTCTTTAGATTCTAGAAGATGTGCATGTATAAGGTGAATCATACTTCAAGTGCTATTTTAGCAGTGAAAAGTTAGATATCTTCTGAGATTTCTCCGAAGACAGTAGAGAGCCTGTCAGCTCTAAAAGGTTATTCTTTTAACCAATCTCTGCACATATGGCCTTAGGACAGGATGAATTTCCCATTGAACTGCCCCTCTCTCTCACTGGCTATGGAGAAGCCTAAACAACCAGATTGTACCAAACTCTATCATTTGAAAATTAAGTGAGAGGAGTCACAGCATCAGTGTATACACTCACTTTCTGTCACTGATTTTTTTCTCTAAAACCTTTAAAATTTCTGTTACTGATTAGTAAAGGATCCATGTTAATGTCTAAATGCTGTACATCTGAACAGAGTAGCTGTATGACATGTGTGTGTCTACACACTGAAGTTATGCTCACGAATAAGCATATAACAGGGTACTTTACTAAATCGGCAATGCTTTTGCTGCAGTCTTTCCCTAGCAGATTTGGTCTTATTTTCATTACTTCATTTTCATTTCACCATCTGCCCTGTGAAGTTGCAAGCTCTTTGAGACTGATGTTTTGCTTTCTACCTATACTTCAAAGCATCCTGAATTACTTTTGACCTTTGCAAATAAAAGGTAGTTTTGGAGACTGCAAGAAGAAGGCATTCTGTAGAAACTACACTCACAATGAGGGTAGGCTGTGATAAAAAACAAAACACAAACAAAGAAAAGACACCCAGGTAGAATCTTCACTAAAAACTAAATCAAGATAAGACATTCAAGAAATGACAGTGGTCTTTTGGTGAGATAAAAATTTCATCAGCAGGAATGGAGTTGGCTGGCCTGACATGTTAAGATGAATGAAAGTGGAATGTCATCTGCATCCTTCCAGTGCATTTGAATTTATTTGTGGGAAGCAAATATTAAGTTACGTAGGACAGCCTATTTTTTTTCCTGTGGATCCTAATTGTAGGTTGAGAACAATTTGTCCCTGCTCTGTCTTCCCTCCATCCACCTCGCTCCTCAAGAAAAATGTTAGAAAAATAGAGATGAATTTAAATCTAATCTTGAAAGACTTGGTGAATGTATGTCCAACTGAACAACACCCACTCTTATTATAAAAGCTAATTTCTTATGATCAGATGGTGTAGCTGAAGCAGTGTTTATAAAAAGCAGAAGTATGAATTTGTACATTGGGTATCTGCAAGCTCACAAATGCTTGGCAGTGGTGCCAGTGATGGTTTTTGTCAGGCAATAGAAAAGACGTGTCTAAGCATGTTTAGGAAAGAATATATTGCCTTTGATCCTTGCAGAAGAAAGGTTCATTGACGAATATTTCTGCACTGAACCCAGAATAAAAATGAGAATGACTGAATATACCGAGGAATAGAAATAGTTGGTCCCACTTGTCTTTGCTTTGATATCCAACCTAAATATCACTGCTTAAGATAAACTAAGTTGCTCAGTAACAACTGGACACATCTGGTAGTACAATTTTCTCATCATATTTATGCACTTGAAATACTACAATATTCTGCTGGGATCTCCTGTTTCTACGTGTACTTCTTGATACTTATAAAATCTACCACATTTTAAAATCAAACCAGAGCAATTTACAATGATGTATGGTCATTGCTTCATTCTTTTTTTCTGTCAAGATAAACCTCATGAATGATGTGATAATAAACGCTGTATAAGAACTCATAAATGACTAAAGATTCTATTACGCAGACAGTTCTGATGTTTTAAGATGAATTTATGTTAGTATGCTTGCACAGATGCTAATGAATTAATCTGAAGTATTGTGTGAAATTTGTTGGTGGTTTTTGAGACAGTGGATTAAAATTAGAAGTAAAATTGTTACAAGAAGAAAAGAAGTACGAAAGAAAATATGCACTGGGGGAAATCGGGAATGAACAAAGAAGGCATGTTTATCTTTGACTTGGGTTCACCGCTGAGGGAGCAGGAGAAGTTCTTGAGAGAAGGTGCATGCAAGAAGCTCCTAAAGCTATGTTAGAAGTCTGTTTGCCTGTAGGGCTAAGATAAAATAGGGTACAAAGGCTTGCGTGGAAATTGCCTTTTTTTTTTTTTTTTCCACTTTTTCTTTTTTCTCCCCAAAGGAAAATG
>VXAV01002002.1:29596-39628 GCA_013399715.1 Alectura lathami | reverse complement strand
AAAAAAAAAGAAAATGGAGGGTAGCACTTCTGCAGAGGTGAATCTGGAGTCACTGTGGATTGCAAAGTTTTCCATCAAGGTGAAACAAACCTCGGTCAGGAATGGCACGGGTAAAGCTGGCTCGCGATGGGTAGATCCACTAAATGAGCCTCTTGGTGTGCTTTCCAAGACTATGATTATGTGACATATCGGTTACAGAATATCAGAAACACTTCACTTGGCTAGAATTTGGATGTGGCCATTCCAAACGTGCAATATTGCTAGCCAAGTCACAACCTTGGTTCATTAAGGAGTGATTCCATGATTGAAATACAGGTGGGATTAAATGAAGAGATTTTAAATGCTGCATTCTTGAGTGTGATATCCAACACTCAAGAACACATATCTGCTCACTATATTGAGACAGAAGTTTTTAAACAGTGGAAGGGCACTATGGTGACACCTTACCCTTCAGGGTAGGCATGCACCCACTCACTCAAAAAAAACAAGTAAACAAACAAACAAACAAACAACCTCAAAACTTGTTTGAAAACTACTGTTCTCTCATCAGAACTCACTGGCCATCTGGTGTGTTTAATGAGCTCACAGTAAAAATTATATTTAATCATTAACTGGACTCATATATATATTTCTTATCCACTAATAAGTCTGAGATCTTCTCAATGCCAAATGATTACTAATTTTGAGTATTTTTGTTAATCAAGTTCACATACCATTTACTAAGCTTCTCAGTCCTTCTTAATGATGCCTCTTTTTCTGGGTTTGATCTTTTCCTCCTCACTGTTCCCACATCTTTTCTCTAATTGCTGCTGATTCATCGACAATTTTTAGATTGGAAGGAAGAACAAACAGCTACTTTTAAGACAGCTTTGGATCATTAGAAGAAATATGGCCAAATGTGTATAGCTACCCCTGAAGCTCTCTACAACAGGGAATAAGGAAAATATAAATTGATTTTTAGCATGTTTTGAATTATTGGACTTCCTAGAAAGTACGTTAGTATACTAGCATTGAATCTCTATGCTAATTTGGGGGACTTAGAGTTTTGCCATGTATCTGTTTGATGCTAAAATTTTCTTGCAGTTCTTGAAAAGATTATTAAAATATTAATGGGGTGTTCTACCTTATGCTTTTCCAGGACTTGTTTATAATTTTCATTTAAAAAAAAAATACATAGGAACTGTGAGTAATCTGTGATTTACAGTGACCTGTGAAGTGAAGAACTGTGGCTTACTTTCAGTGCTTTTGACTAATGAGCTGGAGAAAATTATTTTAAGGAAAAAAAAAAAAAAAAGTGTTTTTAACATCAGAATAACAAGATTATCATCTGCCTGGAAATCACCATTGTTCACTACCCTTTGTCAACCAAAAAACAACCTGTATGTTTTGCAGCAAGATCAGGGAGAAGTGTAACGACCAGCTATAAGAGTGCAGAGGTAAGCCTCTAAAAAAGACAGCTTTCCTCCTAAGTATTTTAGGCATTTGTACTAAATAACTGGAGAAATAGTTTTATAATCTATAAGATTATACTGTATAAAATACAGCCCCTCCTGAGTTCTCCAGTTGCTGTTTTTTTTCTCTGACTAGAATCACAGAAGTTAAAGGAGGTCTTGCCGTTCACTTCAATTGATATGACTGGTCAGCAGCTTGTTCAGTCCATCAACAGATAACAGGGCAGAGAAATGACTGAGGAAACAAACATGCATAGTTAAAGAAGAGAACCCCTCCTTTTCTGTGTCTCAGAAGGCTAAGAAAGGTGCTGTTTTTCAATTCATGAACTGAGAACTACAGAAAACTTTAATAAATACAAATTCAGATTTTTCAGAAACAGATGTAGCAGGACTGACAGCAAAATTGGCTGCAAGTACCTAGCCTAGATAAAATTACAAGACTATTTTGCTATGCTGCTACAGAACATAACATGTTCTCCTAAGTCAATAAAGAAATTTCCATTGACTGAAATGATACAGGTTTAGGCTTTATCTTCATGCATAACTCTAATGGCAAAGGAAGCCATATGAGTGCAGAAAAAAATAAACCTATTAATTTGCTTGGCAGAATGTTAAATAAGGATCCTCTTTTTAACAAGATAACATTCTATGCAGAGCTCTATTAAATTTCAGTCTGTTCTATATTTTTACAGAATTGTGCATTGCATATCTGACATTCTGAGCACTGCATTTAGCGTAGGAGAAGATGTTGTTAGTGTGAAGGCTGCTGTTAAACTAAATACATGAGCAACTAATCTTTAGCTGAGCATGAAGATTGCCCATATGTATTTTAAAAATTGTTTACCTAAACAGTAGGAATATTTATATCCCTTCCTGCTCCTTACTGTTGATCGTGCTTTGCTACTGATAGCAGATATATGAGCTGCAAGACTCATCTCTTCTGAGGTGCTTTCTACTCCTCACTAATGCTTACTCTTGTACCTACCTTCATTCACATTACGTTTGTTTAATAACCTACTAAAGAAAAAAAATGAGAATAACCAATCTACGAATCAGTGAAATAACACGTTTCTTTCTTACTAGTCAGTAAATCTAAGTACACTATATGCTAGAGAAATAAACATTGCCAAGACTGTACATAGGAAAACCATTAGAAAAAAAGACTGTTTTCTGATGTTTTGCTATTGCTATTTAGTAATTCAGCTTAATCTGTGGAAAACCTGTACTCACAGGATAAATAATAAAATCTGAATGTATTTAGGCTGTCTGCGGGCCAAGATAACTGCCTACCAGAGTGCCAGAGTTGTCTCTTTGCTTTCCTGTATTCTCTTGGCTGTCATTTAATTTCTTATTTTGAGAGTATGTGAGGCTGAAATAACCTTGAGCCTGTCTCTCTGCTGCTTTAGGCCAGAAATCCGTATCACAACTACACTCGGGGCTGAACTTAAGCCCAGTGCACCATGCTGTACCTGGGTCTGTTCTACGACACACCAAGCTCCCAAGGAGTGAGGCCATCTCCCTTGGGGGCTGATGCAGTACCTAGCAACACAGAGTCCTGGGGTCCAGGAGAAGGGCTACCAGCTGCTATAGATGTGAAAAGAACAGCCAAAACAGGGGCACTTCATGAAGTTTCACCGCCATTTAATTTCCCAGAGGCTTAGCTGATTCAAGAATCTCCATCTCACAGTGCACTTTGCATAATTGCCTTTCTCACAAACGGCTTCCTCCAAGCACTAGTCCCATCCCTGGCTAACTCCTTAATTAACAGTTTTTTTCTGCTGGCAGCCAGGACAGGCTCAGCAAATTCCTTAGTGTCTATAGATTAATTTGAAAACTACTGATCATGACATCCACTGCAAGCAGGGAAAAATCCTGTATGAGGCCTTTGAATTCTGGCCTGCTGCAGACACCAAGGTATATTTTCACACAGATGTAAATAGTTGGCTTTGTCCAAAATGTATTGTTGACTGTATTTTGCTTCCCTTAAAATATCGACATTTTCACAGACGTTACTTTTTCACTGAAAACAAAACAAAATCTTAATAGACAATACAATTTCCGCAGAAACAGTTTTCTAACAAAAAATAAAAAAATAAAAAAAAGACGTCAGGGGAAGATGCTGCTTTCTCCAACATTTACTTCAGACCTTTCTTAGCAATCTCCCTCACAGATCATTGATGTGTTTATCTTAAATGCTCTGTTTTTCTTCTCTTTAAGAAATCTTCTGCAAATACTGAATTCTCAGTAGACTATAATAGAAATTAACTATTTCTAAGATAGACCAAACTTTATACAAGCAGTACTTTGAGATGCAAATTATTCCCATTCGTAGATGAGGATAGCAAGACAAGAAGAAAAAATTCATAAAAGCTGTAGTAAGGGATTTCTGAGTCAGCTGAATTTCATTTGCAATTTGATTGATCTTTGCAATTCAAATAATTATTCTTTAAAACATTTGAATTTTAATTGTTACTTCTCTTCCTTTCATGCATCACATCATTGCTTTTGGAAATAAATAATCAATGTAAAATATAGATTTCATGACAAATAAAAATGTAATTCCATAAAAATAGTCTAAACTTTTTTGAAATATTCCAACCTGAAAAGAATAGCTTTGGGAAGTGAGTCTTCACTTGAATTGAAAATGCCACTGCAGTCATGGCCTTGCTTCTATGACAACCACGGCTCCAGCTGAAGTCTACGTCATACGCAACTGTTCAATACCTTCAAAAATCAGGCTTCTCCTTCCACAAGCTCTGCAGCATCCCTCAGAAAAGTTTCACTAACCTTACTCAGAGAGAGAAACAAGTGAAACTCAGCCACACCTTGTTGGGAGCAGATGTAGCAGACAAAATGACATATAGATAAACTGATTTACTCAATCCTGCTTGGAATAATATATTTCACTGTCATTCTTCAAGTGAACTTAACACATGTTTTAGGTTCAATTAGCACCACAATGTTGTTAAGAATGTTTATATTGGCCCAGAGCAGTCATACAGACCATTACCTTATCTCCTGATGGTGGCTGGCACTACAGAATAGGAGGCAAACTCTTCAGTAGCAAAGGAGAGGTTTTCTAACACCAAATCTTTAAAGAGCATCTTAAAACCTATCCCCTACCTCCAAAACCCAGAGCTCCACTTCCCCTCTTGCCAACTCCAGACCCCAACAAACCTTACCAAATACCTACAGATTCCCCTGCCCTCTGACCCTTTCAACCCTCTCCCTCTATCCTCCTCAAAACCAAGGCTACCTGAGCATTCAGTCCAAACACTCACACACTTCCCATTTCCCTTTCCCTAGCTCTCCCGCATATGCAGATGTTCAATCCATACTTTCTGACACCCCAAAAATCTTCCCATGCTTCTCTTTTGCCTCCCATCCTCTGCTGTGCATTCAGCCTCTTCCCATCCCCGAAGGGGCTCACTGCTTTGGATCCCAATTTCAGAGCCTGGAAGCGCTCTGCCTGGCTGTCAGGTCTGCCACCAGAGCTTCCGAGCAAAACGTTCGTGGTGCATCTCTCAGATATTGAAACCCAATATTGACCACCACATACAGCCCAGTTTAGACCATTCCCTCCTTTCATCCACTTCTGCAAGCATATTTCCTTTAATAAAATTCCATCCAAGTGGCATTCTTAAGGCAAAAAAAAAAAAAAATGGATACAGAGGGAAAAGCCAGAGGTAAGGCTCCTTATTCTTTTAAAACTCCTGAAAACATCCTGTAAGTCCCAGATTTCAGACTTTCAAAAGACTCAAAAAGTATTTCCTTTCCAAGTTTTGAATTTGCTGTATTTCAGAAAAACATATTTGTTTTTTTTTTATGAGGTAGTGAGAGCAGATTTTTTTTTAACCTGTCATCTCTAAACTTTAATTTGTTTTGTTTTCTCTCCTTGTCCCTTGCACAGGTCTTCCTAAAATAGACACTGCCTTCTTAACAGCATTTTCTTTTGAGGGTTTTTCAAACAACCAACCATGTCATAACCTTTTTCTAGTTACCCTTTAATTTAATAATATCCTTCCTAAGGTAGGATGACAAGCCACTGTGCAGTAGTTCATGTGTGGGTAACAGCATACATTAATTTCTATATTTTTCCTTATCTACCTTAGTATCTTGGTTGCTTTTATCGTCAGGGGCACTGTAAGCACTGATCCTCATTAGGCTGCCCACAAAATTATGCAGACACCTCCACAAAAACTGTGGCCAGGTATGTTGACAGGGACTTAAGGATGTCTGACTATGATTTCCGAAGTGCTCTTCTGAAGCTGTGCAAAAGACAACATAACAAATTAACCCATCAATAAGCTGGGATCTGTCCACCCAAAGGAAGAGGTCAGTGTGGCCTGGCTAATCAGACCCGGACAGTCTCTGACCCCTTACTGCAGGCCAATAAGCTGTTGTCCATTTTCTCTTCAGTGTACACTATGTAGCATTCATTGACCTTGCACTTACTTCACTACATGTTGTGAAACTCTGACTTTGATTATAACTGTGTGCCATCTACAGACTTGTCTGATGGTCTGATCTCTTCCCCTTTCTATGTATTGCTTACATACACACCTTAAGCAAACAGAGAACTTTAGGGCACAGAGCTGCTAAACATGTGTCATGAAAGAAGTGGACAAAAGGTGAGAGGCTAAGATAAAAAGTGTATCAGATCACTCCGAAGTATCTGACCATGTACAGTTTTACTTATTGTGATGGTAATGCTTCGATGGCTATTGTTATTTGCCTTTGAAAGATTAGCAGAAGATATAAAATGGGATAAAAAATGAGATAGTGCCTGATCAGGATGACCTAATATAACTGGGGAATTTCCTCTGGGATTTAACAAGATATGAATTACATTTGATCTTAATTAGTAGTTTGTCCCCAAACAGCACCCATCCAAACCCATGATATCACATGTCATAAACAATCTTGACAACTAGACGTTATTAGTTGAAAAACTTGTGTTCAGATGTAGGAAATGACTTTTGGAAGGAGATTTTAGCGTATGGTTTGTAGGATTAGCACTAAGTAAGCCCTTGAAAAGATCGATAACATACCTTTCGGAGTGAGGAGAGGGAATGCTAGACAGCCCTCAATAAAGACAAGGATGGCACTGAGACTGATGAAGGAGGAAAGTTCAACACAAATGATTTAGCAGATCCCAAGCTAAAAGGAGACCATGAAAAGGTTCTGTAAGGATGGGGTGGGAGGCAAGGGGAAGCATCCACTACCAAGGGAAGACGTCATCTTACCAAGGAAGGAGGAAAAAAAAAAATAGCATACAAATAGGTAACAGAGTTTAAATACATCAGGCAATGTGAGAGAGCACAAAAAACAGCCAGCTGTTCTCACTGTAGAAGTTTATTACTGCCAAGGGAAAGGTGAATGCCCTTTGCCCTGCCCTTCCTCCCAGAGAGGCATAGAAGGAAAAAATCCTGTGAAAAGGTCATTCAGAGCCATGGTGTTGCCTTTCTACTGTTATATTTAGCTTATTTGAAGTACTTCAGATACTATTTAGTACAATAAAATGAGGCTTGGTGGATTGCAATTAAGAGATTTAAAATCTTGCTGAAGGCAGAAGAGGGAAAATCACCTGTTTGTGTGATCTGTTACCCTGTTGGATAAACTCTTAAGAGCAACCGTACTTGCCTAGAGGTACAGTGAAAAGAAGGACAATTCCTGGCAGAGTGTGCAGCCATTACTGACTCCATATTGACCCAGAGAAGTGCAAAGTTGACTAAAATGCCGCTCCTGCTCCAGGCTTAAACTCAGAGTGCTCCTCTGTGAAACAAGGTGTGAGCAAAAATCTCCTCTGTTCCATGGCTCCAACGATAGGTACAAATGACTAAACCCAGATCCTCTCTGCACCTGTTCACATGTTCTTTACATGTTATGCAGTTCAGAAGCTTACAGATGTTTAATGACCCTATGTCCTGCTGATTCTCAGGGATAATAAAGATCTAGTTCTCCTGCAACTCTGGGCTTCATGAAGATAGAGGATTTTTGACTATAAATTAATGAATAAGTTGACAATGCAAAACTAGGTCCATTGAAGAAGTGTTGGATATTGGTTCGTAGTCTCTTACGCTCCAGCTGTATAAGAACAGCTAAAGTTGTGCTATATTAAGGTATCATTTAAGGATTTGCAGAGAAAATATTTATTAAAACGAATGTAAATGTTGAACAAATTTCTAATACTTTCCCTTTCCAAAATCCTTACTAATTTCACAAAGAATCCAATTTGATAAGAAAAAAAAAAAAAGCTCATTGAAGTTAATATGCTGCATTTTGTTTTGCCTTGCATGTATGAATTGTTTTCATTTACAGTTTAATTTGTTAGGAAAAGAGTCCTGACAGAGCCTACTAAAGGAAAATCCACTCTTGCACTCACTCATTGCATTATTATGGACCAATGCGAACATAAAATATCTCCAGAATGCTTAAGGGGAATGCAGCCTTCATTAGAAAGATAATCCACAGCAATATGATAAAACATAAGGTAGCTATTCACTGTACCATGACACAGATGAGGACTTTATTTTAAACCCATAGTGCATTGAATTTTTTGCATGATGTTTTCTTTAAACTACCTTGCTTAATCTAGAAATACATTAAAATACTCATCTGCCAGCTGTACCGGTTTCAGCTGTAGCAAATTGATGATTAGTATCCTCCTGACATTATTTTATTCACGTGGAATAAAAAATGACTGTCACAGGATTACCACCAAGGAAAAAAAAATGTAACATTCATTACATCTTTCTTGCCTTTTGTTTTTTATCTTACCCTTGAATTATTTTGGTAATTAACAGATCTGCTACAATTAAGCAGATTTGCAAACATTTCTAGTGCAGAAATATAAAAAGCTGTGCTTGCAAAGTTAAAAAAAAAAAATCACTAACATTTCAATCTCACTGATCTGTAGAAATGCCTTCCACAGTAATCCAAAATGCCAGATTCAGTGTGACAACTTGTGATGTTCTGTGATACATTGATGGCCAAATCCAGCCCACCGACTTCAAAAGGAGACAAGCATTTTGACTATGTCTGTTCCTCATGCTTAGTCTCCAAGGTCATTTCAAGAACTTCCTGCATCATTTCAAGAACTAGACTGGCTACACCTCATATTTCAAGATCCTGATATACTGTTGTCAAGTGCAAAGTGTTCAGTCTGCTAGGATTCTTTCTTTTCCTTTGATATAGGTAACACAGGCATCAAAACCTCTAAACAAAGTGCAAGCAAAGTATTTTTTTTAATCTCATTTCTAAGCACATGCTGCATGCAATTTTTTGCACATAGCTGCTAAATATACGTCCCATATTTAAAGCCCTTTGTCCAGCTAAGCTACACCTATGTTGGAAAGCAGTACAGAACAGCCTAAGTGGCTTTGTAAAGTGAAATATCTGTTGAGGACATCAGGTCCTCGACAGCTCATCATATTACATGTAATTTTCCTCATTGAACCAGCTGTACGCTGCTGTCACAGAATGACTGCCAATTTGCCACTGGTGAACTCCTGGAGTGTGTCGCCCAGGCAAGCCTGTAAAAGTCTCCACAGTGCAAACCAAAGCACAGTGCACAAGTACAACTTGGGATTCACTGGGGATCCATAGATATCCTGTAAGGCTTGATCCCTCGCCCAAAGCCAGAACCTCCTGGAGTTCTGCTCTGTATTTCTGATGCCTGTACTTCAGACATAATGGCCTACGTTGGAACCCATTTTCTTCTCATCACATCAGGTGGTATTACAAGAAAACAAAGTATTTTGGCACAGCCCATCAGGATCAGGTTTCTACCAAAACAGATTACAGAACTGCTTTTAGCACGTCACTTTTACCTTCTACTTCAGAACAAGTGGGTGTGCTTCAGATATCGTATAAAAATGGCTAATCCCAGATGAGACCTCTGCTACATGTGGCCTCTTGACGTGGTTTCCTTCATCTTAAAGAAGTTACAGATCAAAGCTTGGTACAGTGACAGGGTACACAGATGTCTATCACCACTCAATTTCAGCAGCTGCCAGAAGGAATTTGCAGTAAGGGGAGTTTCCATACCTATTTTGTCCTTGGCCATTTTGCCAAGCATCAGCAGTAGGACACAACCAGGGCTGACTCCGACAGTAGTTTTGCAATGTGGGCACTTCTCTGATCATAGTTCATTGTCTCTCTTCACACATATCATCAAAAAGCAATCAGATAGGGGTTTTTTTGCTCTTTCACCTTGGGGTAGATCTGAGTCACTGACCTCAAGATGAAGGGCTCTGTATTTCAGTATTGCGCTTCCCAGGAGATGTTATAACTCGGATGTTGTAACTGCTGAAATACCTAAAAATAAAATGTCTCTAGACAGTCACTGAACAAACTTAGTTTAAACAGCAAATTGTCACTACTCAGGCTTACCCACACAGANAAACCATAGTTTATAGTAAGTTGACATTTTTTTCTCTTAGATGTGATCACTTCAACTCTGGGATTATGGCTAGTTGATAACTGTCGATGTTTTACTTTGAAGGAGGAATATCAAAAGTAATAGATACAGGCTTTTGTTTTCAACCAGACAGCAAACTAGTAAATAGACTAAGTCCAC